>VMDR010005918.1:0-48395 GCA_007922815.1 Macrotus californicus | reverse complement strand
CTACAGTTGCCTCTTGTTGTGGACCACGTCTCCTGCGTCGCCCTGTCCTTGCCCCTTTCTGGGCGGTTGCTCTGCAGGCGTCGGGCAGTCGCCCTGCACTCTTGACCATCAGCATGGTAATTCTCCTCGCCTCTTTCGCTTGGATCCTGTGTTTCCCAGATTCCACGTCTTTATCAGTTTTAATTTACATCTTGTTCTGGTACAGCATGAGTTCCAGCAGCTTCCTGAGAAAGGGCGCACTGGTAGTAAATTGTGCACGTCTGAGGCCTTGAGTTGGAGTAAATCCGTACTCACCTCTGAAGTTTGGCTGGTTCTAGAGTGCCGGGTGGCAGTCACACAGTTGACAGGTAGGAAGGCCATGCTTTGTTGTCCTCTGGTGTGCCGATGACCAGTCTGAGGCCGGTTCTGACTCCTGGTCTTTAATACGAGGGGTTTTTTCATTCTGTGAAACTCAAATCTACTCTTTGTTAGCAGTGTTCTGAATGTTTTTTTGTTATATTTTGGTGACAGGGTTTTTTGTTTTTGTTTTTGTTTTTATTCTTGATGCTGGGCCCTCTCTGTTGAAAGCTCATGTCCTTCAATTCTGGGGTATTTTCTTCAATTATTTCTTTGACAATTTCTTTTCTTCTGTTTTCTTCTTTCTCTGGAGTTCCTTTAAATTGGCTCTTGCATGTAATGGATCTAGCTTGTTATTTTTCTTATCCTTTGTCCATTTTTTTTGCTTTCTCAATGTTTTTGCTTTATTTTGTAGGGTGTTTTTCAGTTCTACTTTCAACTGTGTTGCGAATTTTTGATTTTTATGAGTTTTATTTTCTGAGAGTTTTTTCCTGATTCTCTTTGACCGTTCCTTTCTCATAATATTCTATTCTTGTTTTATGGATGCACTGTTTTATTTCTCTGGGAATAATCGTTATAGTTTTGTTTTATTCTTTTCTTTTCCCTTTCTTTTTAATCTAAGCTTTACCTTTCCGTGAATTTGTGTTGCCCTTGTCTCTGTGCCAATGGCTCCCCTCGGCTGTCTGGCGCACCTTGCTTGTCTGTAGGTATTGAAGAGCGAGGCCCCCGCACGTGATCGGAGAGTGAGTGGGGGAAGGGCTGAGGGCACTCGTTTACTGAGGGGCCTCGCCGTGGGTGTTTCAGTGGAACTCAGGATTGTCTTGTGCTTCCCAGTTGCCCTAGAGAAAAATTCTCCAGTCTCCTGTCTGGGTAAACAAGACTGGCAGCATCGGGGCCGGGGCTCAGAGAGATGGTTGATCTCAAGGTTCAGTGTGTACTTGCCCTTAACCCCCTGTTGTCCCTCTGGGCCACTTCTGCCCTCTGCCTGGAACCTCCCAGTAGGAGCTCTTCTCCTTCTAGTCACCGTCTCGTCTCGTGAGCCTCGTGTTTCCTGCCAGCCAGGCAAGGGGCTGTGGCCCCTGTGAGGGGCTCCGCTGTGTGACTGCTCCTTATTCAGGCTTTTAAAATATGTTCTCTCTCTCTCTCTCTCTCTCTCTCACACACACACACACACACACACACACACACTCTGCTTTCAGCTTACCCGCTGTCCTGCCTGCACAGGTGACTTGGAAGTCTCCAGTGCCCAAGGCTTTCAGGGTTCTTGGAGACAGCCCATTTTTGTTGGCTGGTTTCCTGAGATTATTGGCTGAGTAGGGAAAGCAGGAAATCCCTCGCCCATCTGTTCTCACCCTAAACATCAGAGGTGATCTTACTTCTCTAGATTTTGTGTTTTGGTGCTCCTGAGTGGGATGGAGTTTCCAGAGTGCACCAGTGTACAGTGCAGAGTAGGGTATAGACGCTGACCTCCCGGGAGCGCTTGGTAAAGGGAGGCACGTACGTCCATGCAGCATGCTCGTGTCGTGTGCCGTCTTGTGCGTGGAGAAGACAGTGACCTGGAGGCTAAGAGCGGGCAGGGAGGTGTCTGGGGGTGTTGTGGTGACTTGGAGAGGGGATGGGGTAAAAAGGCAGCTCTAGTCTCGTGAGAAGGGACAGCACACCCTGTCCCTCTGAAGTAAAATGTGCTGTAGGCAGCGTACCTGCGGGCACCTGTTCTGCCTCGGGCCTGGCTGGGAGCTGTGGCCAGGTTCACTCTCCCTGTCTCCTTGATTTCCAGGTGGTCCTGCCAGTGTGGCTGTCCTGCACAAAGGTCTCCTCGCTCATTGAGAGGATCTCTGACCCCAAGGACTTGAAGAAACTTCTCAGGACCCGGAATAATGTATTAGTGCTTTACTCCAAATCTGGTGAGTGTCTAGCCTGGCCTTGGGGACATCTGTCGGAGATAGGATGGGATAGGAAGGGAATGAGAAGGGGCAGAGGTGGGAGATGAGACCTTAGGACCAAAAACCGCTCAGGGAGGGTCCGAGGGCCACCAGCTTTGTCAGTGTTCCTCGGAAGATGGGGCAGAGGCATGGAGGGGCATTAGCTCCACTGAGTTTGGATCCCAGTCAGTTCTCTTTTAGAAGCACTTCTCAGAAAAAGCCGCATTACCTCAGCAGGGAGACGGCATGCATGGGAAGGAGGACAGAGGACACCAGGGACGGACATTCTGACTTCCTGGACAGGCGTGATTCTCCGGAGCTGATGATAACAGATTGGGCCGGCCTGTCATCAGCTGAAATGGTCCCCAGGCTTGAGGGCATGCACGCAGGCTGGCCGCTCTGACCCCGCCTGGCCTCCCTCTGTCCCACTCTGGAATTGGAACGCAAGACTGAGCTTGGACTGGGCTGCAGCCTCAGGACAGGGCAGCGTCAGTGGGGGTGGGAGCAGCAGCTTGCCTCTTCTGATCTAGGGGCAGGCAAGGGCATAGTGGATGGAGAGAGGTTTGCTTGGCTCCTGGCCCTGACTCTGAACATCTGACTGTTGATACGGTTCCAGCGAGTTAAGTGTTTTTGCTGCTCCTGGTGATGCCAAGTTTTCTGTGTCCCCGGGGAGCAACAGCCCGTGGCTGGGCAAGATCCGGGCACAGCTCTCCCTGTAGCTCATCCTTGACACTCGTTGGCACTGGGGCTGATGGATATCCTGGATGTGTGTTGCTCCGAGAGCCCGCATCCTCAGCACCCTGGCACATGCTGCTCCTTGCCCTTCTGAGGGCCTGGCAAATGCTCTCTGAGGTTGTTGGAAGCCCAGCATGTGCCTACCATTTCTCCGCTGTCAGGAATAGGGGTAAACCGAGGCCAGGGAGAAGCAGAGTCGCCCCTGAGGCCTGGGATGTAGGGCCCTGAGTAAGTGTGGCCCCCCGCCCTGGGTGCTCCTGGCACTGGTGGTTGTCAGCTCAGGAACACCCTCAGCTCCTTCTGGGGTAGGTCCCGTCATGTAAGCGTGTCATCTTGCATGGACTCTGCCAGGATCCTCCGCAGTGCACTCTCGTTTGCTCCTCTGCCATGAGGGAGGCGGTGTAGGTTGTCAGGTAACGCCCAGGTTACACGTGAGGAGTCCGAAGCTGGGGGAGCATAGCTGACTTGCCTGAGACCTCCCAGCGAGCAGATGGTGGAGCTGGTGCCCTGCACCGCCCAGCCTTGCTTCTGCTGGAAGGTGGGAAGGGCTGTGTTATTTCTGCAGTGACAGGAGGGCTCCGCCACCAGGAGGTGATTATGGTAAGTCAGAGAGGGGCAAGCTGGGGTCTCCTGTTCCTGCTTGCAGGGCGGGAGGCAGGGCCTGGAGCGTCTTGCTTTCTCTCCAGCCCTCGCCCAGGCGTGGCCTCACTCGTTGGCAGTGGAGTTCCCCGTGCTTCCCACGTGTCAGCCCCTCCCTGCTTTAGCCGTGGCCGTGGGCGGTTATTTTACCTTCCTGCCTCCCGGCCCAGGCCAGGCACAAGACTTGTGACGTGAGTGGGCTTTCAGAGCAGCTCAGCAGCTGGGTTTTCTCCCCTCCCGTCCTTCCAAGCAGGGCTCCCATTCTGCTGCTGCAAGGCAGGGTGCGGGGTGGGGGGCACCTCATAGCGCTCTACTTCAGTTTCCCACCCCCGCTTCCCAGAGCCCACCTGTGTGGTGGAGTGACGGCCTTTCCCACCTCCGCTGCACCCTCCTCCTGCTGCCCTGGTGGGAGTTCTGGCACCGTTCTGGAACGATGCTTTTTGTTCACGTCCATGAAAGGCTTAGCGCACTTTGTATTCATAAACAGCTGCCATGACCCACACCAGAGAAGGAGGTCTGTGGGGGCCAATAATTCAGACATCATTTCTGCTCGGCTTTGGGGCATGTCACGTGGTTTTTGGCGGGGCGACACAAACTGCAGCTATGACAGAGGAAGGTGACACACTGGCCACAGCCACTCTGCAGTGGGACCTTACAGGATGGCAGTGTCGAAGTCCTGGGCACTGAGGCTCCACCCCCAAGAGCCTGCCCTCTTACCTAGTTCCCAGGTGCTTTGCCCAGACCGCGGGAATGGACACCTGGCCCAACCAGGCACTCCCCTTTCTTATGTTCTTGCCACCTGCCCCGAGGCAGGTCCATGGTGCTGCAGCTGACTGCCAAGGTACTGCCAGGTCCAGTCCTTCCCCGTCACTTCGGGGAAGTGGGCTGTGAAGTCTGACTTGGGTACACTTGGCACTGGTCCATCGGAGACTGGTGTCACATGTAAACTTCATCTAATCACCAGGTTGTCCTGAGCCCCTGGGTGAGTGTATGATGGACACATGAAGGAGGGTCTGGTCCCTGCCCCTGTCGGCTCCCAGGTTGGGTGTCAGGACAGATGAGTGTGGTATTGGCAAACTCACTTCCTACTTTAGTTATAGAATTGTAGTTACTTGGTTATAGAATTTTCAAAATTTGTCCCAGAAAGGTAGCAAGTCAGAGATTGTCGTGGGAGTTGACTCTGGGCCAGAGATTCTTGGAAAAGAGAGGCGTGAGGTGTGGCTTCTTGGCGGTGGGGGTGGGGGGTAGGCCGGGGGTTCTGTGTCTGTGAGGAAGGGCCGGGGGCATGGTGACGCAGAGCTATTGGTCCCAGGGTCTGTGTTGTGCCTGGCGCTCAGGACCCCACCCGCTCTGGGACCGGGCTCCTCCCTTCCTGCCCTGAGGGGAGACAGTAGGGGTGAGCCTGCTGTGGTTGGGCACAGATGTCTGTTTGTTTTTCTTTACAGAGGCTGCAGCTGAAAGTCATCTCAGGTTATTGTCCACTGTGGCCCAGGCTGTGAAAGGACAAGGCACCATCTGCTGGGTCGACTGTGGGTATGTCCTGGGGACAGGGCGCATGGTGGCTGGAGGGCAGGGGACTGGGGGCTTCGGCAGGTAGAGTGGGGAGTTGTCCCTGGTTCACAGCCTGGGACAGAGGGTGTGAGGGGGGGACACGTGGAAAGACGTCCCTAGCCGTCCTGCCGCGCCGCCTGTGGGCTGGAGAGGCCAGGTTCCGGCTCACCCCTCTTCTTCCTTCTTCGTGGTGCTTTCACTTTTTACTCTGTCTCGTGCCACTTGATTTTGTTGGTGGCAGAGGGGTCACTTGTTTTATAGGTGGGGCCTTGGTGATTTTCAGGGTGACCCCGTGAGGAGGGGTGTTGGCAGCAAGAACCTGGGCTTGACCCCCAGTCCAGGCCGGTGACAGAGGTCTCCACCCCCTGCAGCCCAAAGCTGGTGGGATCCCTGGCTGACCTGACTGTTGCCTTGGCTTCCGGGTGACTCGTTAGATGTGTCAGGCCTGGACCGGTGGCTTGGTCCTTCAGCTCTCTCCACTGACTGTCCCCGACCTGTCCCGGTGCCAGTGCCATGAGCTCCTTTTCGTCCTCTCCTTCCTGACCTCCCTCCTCCCAGAGACTTTCTTGTCAGAGTCAAGTGGTTGCCCACAGGAGGGGGTCCGTAGGAAGGAGGGCTACTCAGTGTGGGGAACGGGCCTCTTGATGGAATTCCTCTGATTCTTTTGAGTTTGGAAGCTGGAGTCCAGGGTGTGCTCTGCTTTCCTTTCTTTTCAATCATTAAGAATAATTTCCACATCTCTCTGTGTTCAGTGCTTTGCTGCTAGGATTATGTATGCACATACCTCTTGCCATATCATTAGCTCCCAATTTGGCATAGATTGGCAGAGACAGAAAAGACACACAGATAGTGAATGAATGTAGGAAGAAAGACAGCTAAGACCAGGCTTGTCCTTTGCTCATTCATTGAGCACCAGCTGTGTGCAGGGCACTGTGCTGTACTGGGCGGATAACACATCCTTCTGACTGAGGACAGGAAGTGCTTCCAGAGCCTCTGTGTCCGGCCACCTCTCACCTGGACTTAGGGTTTATTAGGAGTGTGGTTTTGGGAAGCGGGGAGGGAAGAATTGCCCTCGAGAGAATTGCACTCTGCCAGGTGAGGAAGGGGTGGGCCCTGCTGGGAAAAGCGGCAGTTCTTTTCCTGAATGGCCCACGGAGGTCTTTTAAACCCTGAATGTAGCTGACCTTGTCTGAGTCACAAGCCTTGTTACTACCCTCTGGGTTAAGTGAGCTTTAATGGGCTCCACTCCAGCGTGGTCTTCTTTCTCTACAATCTGAGTTCTAAAGGCTGCTTTACAAATGAACTTGACGGCCTCAGGCTTGTCCTGCCCCGGGCTGGAGAGAATTGAAGGAGATTCGGATTTTGACCAAGCACTGAAGCACTGAATGAGACCCGGAGGAGAAGCCTCAGCCCAGCGGTGTTTGTTGTAGGCGCATGCACATGCACGCATGTCTGCCCTCACACCTCCAGATTTATTTTAACACCAACTTAATGGAAGAAACCACTCTCTAGGGTCTCCAGTCCCCTGGCAGTGGACCGGTACCAGTCCATCATGGCCTGTTAGGAACTAGGCCACCCAGCAGGAGGTGAGCTTGAATGTAATATGCTTGATCCCAAAACCACCCCTGCCTCCCGGTTCGTGGAAAAATTGTCTTCCACGAAACCGGTCCTTGGTGCCGAAAAGGTGGTTGGGGACCACTGCTCTAGACAGTTGGTGAGATGTAGCCGTTGGTGGATTCTAGTTCATAGTCCGTCTGAAAGTGTTCTCGTCTCCCAGGCACGTCTGCGTCTCCAGCAGCGTGCCAGAAGTGCACTATGTGCCTGGCGCAGCGACAAAGCCTACTAGAGAGGACAGGGTGCTTTGGACTCTGCACAGCTGAGATGATGCCAGTTCTGCCTGATGGAGGCTTGAAAGTGGAAGAAGTGGGCATGAGAGCTTGGATGTAGCTGTGGCATCCGCCTGGGTCCGCCCAGCAAGCATCCCCAAGCACTTGCTGTGTGCCTTGAGGAGCACAGAGGGCTAAAGTGTCCCCAAGGCTAACGGTGTCCTCCCTGTGCCAGGGGGAGGCAGGCACCTAACCAGGCGACTGCAGTCCAGGTGAAAAGTGTGGTAAATGGAGGCTCTGTGTGCAGAGTCACTTCGTCTGCCTGGGGAGGCTGAGAAAGCTTCACAAAGGAGGGGTAGAGACCTCAGAGTACCAGGTCTTAGCGTGTTCTGGCTCACCTGCCTTGGCTCCCTGGGGCGTGGGCCCCGAGCACTGCCTGGGGCCTGGCTGGGGGGTGTGGAGGCAGCGGTCCTGCTCTGTTCCCTGGGTGGGCGAGCCTCAAAGGGGTGGGGAGCGTGTGAGGACAGACTAAGACGATTCAAATGCAGGACTCGTTGGGAGGCGATGTAAAAGGGCCAACGGGAGAAATGATCCTCTGATTCTCGGTGAAGACCGAGGGGCACCTCAGAGCTTAAACGAGGTGGCCTGAGGACAGAAGGACGGACTGTCCGTGCAGTTACCACTCAGCCGGCCCCTGTTAGGGGAGCGTAAACTGAAGTGTTAAACCGCTTCTGCAGTAGTTGAGGTAAGTGCGTGGACTGAGGAGCTGCAGTGGGTTTGTTGGAAGCAGCAGCATCTGTGTTTGAAACCAGAGGCAGCCCAGGGGACAGAACTCAGAGCTCTAGTCACTGCGGGCCAGCCTGGGTGGCACCTCTCACAGACCAGTGTCACACGAGACCCCCACGGGTGGGATCTGGTTCTGCCTTCCTGCTCGGCCGCTCCTGCTCCTAGACTTCTGAGCCTGCACCCCAGAAGTCGTTAGGGGGCCCTGCCAACTTACCCTGGGGCCCTGTGATGGCAGCTCCGCTGTTGCCCTCAGTGCATTCAGCCTGTGTTTAGGCATCTGAACGAGACGCCCTGGGGATGGGCAGAGCGCTCTCAGGACCACTTTCTGTTGCTGTCCACGCTGGGGCGAGGGGGTGGACCGCAGCCAGTGTCTGCTCGCTTTTTATCTCTGCGGCTGTTAGCCTGCAGGTGGGCAGCCGGACACACCTCCCCTCTCGTGGGCCCTCTGCGGCTCCCCAGCTCCCACCCTCTTCCCCCGCCTTGGCCTCCTCCCCTGCCAGCGAAGGGTCAGAGGCTGGAGTGGGGACACCAGGACTTGGAGTGGGGTGCCAGAAAGGTCAGGAGTGAACAGCCCACTCTGCTTTTCCCCCTTAAAGGGCAGGTGAAGAGAGCAGCGGTAGTCCAGGGGGCAAGAAGACGGGGCTCCGGCGTTGTTGGGCGTGGACGTGAGAGGCATAATGGCAGAGACCTGGGATGAAGTGTCAGCTTTGCCACTTGCCAGCCCTGGGACCTTAGGTAGGACAGTCACCCTGAGTCCGTTTCCTCATCTCTACAGTGGACAATAATTCTCTCTTCCTAGATCCGTGATGAGATCAGGCAAACAAGAGTTCTTTCCAGAATACAACTTAAATGTGAGACCCTATACCCCCAGTTATTTTTCATCTGGGCAGGCCTCTTCGAGGCATTTCAAGAAGCCAGAGAAAAAGGTGTTTGTTCTGCAGCAGCTTCTTGTGTGAGGAGCCCCTGGCGGTTGTGAGGACACCCCCGAAGACTTTTGGGCGGGAGAGTCAGCCCAGCTCTGGGTGTTCTGCCCTGACTCGGAAGCAGTACAGGGTGCGGTGCAGTTTGTAGGACCGCCGGTCAGGAGGCCAGGCTCTGCGGCCAACAGCTGTGGGACCTTTGGCAAGTTGCTGCCCCTCTCTGGGCTTCTATTTAATGTTTTATGAAACGTGGAGTTAAATCTTCCAAGTTGCACACATCCCTAAATAGCCTAGTTCAGAAAATCCCAGAAGGTGCCAGACGTGGTGTGCAGCGTGCCCGTGTGTGTGTGTGTGTGTGTGTGTGTGTGTGTGTGTGTGTGTGTCTTCCCATCTTTGGGGGGCCTTTTTTAGGTGTATCTCTCCCCGTTCTGGGTATTTGCTTTTGTATCTTTCTAGACCTTCCCTCTGAGTGTCTCTCCTGTCTCCCCCTTTGTTCCTGTCTCTTACTGGTTTTTATTGTTTCTTCCCTTCTTTGGCTCTTTTTATTCCTCTCTGTGTGGATGTTTTCCCCTCTTTTTCTCGCTTTTCTGGCTCTTTGCTCCCTGCCCGTGAATGCCTGCTCTCAGGCACACGTACCTGTCTGTGCTGGTCTTCTCCCGGGTCCCATAACTTGTGGCTCTGAGGTGTCTGTAGGGTGTCTGGCTTCTGTCCGAGGACTTGTCAGTGCTGCCTGCCCTCGCTGCACCTCCTGGCCCAGACTGCAGCGGCCACGCTCGGGTTGGCTGCTGGCAATTGTCCTGCTGTAAGTGGGTTGTGCGCGGGGGCTGGTGTTCCCCTGGTGCCCGGAGGCCCGGCTGGCGCTGGAGCTCGGCCTTGGCGTGGAGTGCCGCTGTCCGGGGGCTGCGCGGGAGCCAGCGGGCGGGAGCTGTGCCCAACGCGCTCGTTCCTGGGGCTGGTTCTCACCGCGTGGAGGGTGCCCTGTCTGTGCTCACCGCTTTCTTTTCATGTGAGTTGAAGGTCATTACCTAACCACGTTTTCCGTCTTTCTTGCTTTCTTTCTCTCATCTGCTTTATTTCCCTGGGAGCTGTGCTGCCCTCCCAGATCCAAGATCTGGGGCCTGCCAGGGGAGGCACATGACGTATTTTGAAGTCCTGTGTTTTCTTCTAAGGAAGATTTGAATTTAGCCTCTGCCCCTTTACATGTAAGCCTGTTCAGCATCACTCGCCATGGGATAAAGGAGACTCCCAGGAGAAGTGCTGTGTTTGTGTGTCTGACGTGCACTCACTGAGGAGCAGACCCTTAGAGTTGCTGTGCTGGGGGGGCACGCTTCTCTCCCTCTATTCCCATCACTTCCACTAACTGTGCTGCATACTTCACACTTCACTCTGTGCCTTCCTGAGGTAGGTACCAAGGAGCAGAGCCAGGCCTGGGGGGATCCCTGCTGTACACGGCTAGTGCCGTTGACCACCCAGGTCTGCCCCAGTTTCAGGCCCAGTTATTCCAGGACTGTTCTCTGTCCCCAGCCTCGTGTCCTCCAGCTACACTTGTTCAGATTGCCCTTGGTGTTTGGCACCTAGAAGTCACTCTGACAGTATTTCTTGCCCACTTGCTCCTTATCTCCCATTTTCTTCATGACTCTGAGTTGAGGGCACTCCCTACCTTTCCTCTCCCACCCGGACTCAGGGGTAACAGGTCCCTCTAACTCAGAATCCCTCTCTGTCACACCTGGCAGATGGGAAAAAGAGATTTACTCTTTCTTTGATGGGAAAACGGAACCCAGGGAAGCTGTGTGAGCCAAGAGTACACAGTGGCCAGGACACGGGGCCTGGCCTCAGGTTCTCAGTGCAGGGTGCTCTCTCCCCTGCTGCAGGAGGCCGCCATGGTTTGTGTGGACAGAGAATACCGAGTGGCTGAGTGAGGACTGGTCAGGGGGCTAGGAGAGAGATGACAGAGGTTCAGATCTTTTAGAGTCTCTACCTCTTGACCTGGGTCTGGCTCCTGTTCACCCCTCGGGATGAAGGCAGCTTGCCTTGGTGCTTCAGTCATACGTGACCCTGCAGAGGAATTGAAAGCTCCATTCAGCTGACATGGACAACTCCTACGTTTTACAGCTCGGAAATCCGGGGCCCTGCCAGAGGTCATGGGCTGGTTAATGGCAGAGCCAGATCTAGAGGCCACCAGTCACTCCTTCTCGCAGTTGGGCCTTTCTCCAGGAGGGTCTGGGACCTAGGCTGCGACTTGGGAAACCCACATCCCTCCCTTCCCCAGCTTCTGGCACCTTGTTTCTTCTCTTTCTTCTGCCCCCACTCCCCTCCTTCGTCCCTTGGTCTGACTCCCAGGAGTGGGAGGCGCCAGTCTCAGGGATAGTCAGCCCTGCCCCTGAAGATCTAGTAGACACAGCACCACACACCTGCAGCAGCCACCCCGCAGCAAATTCAAATGAGATGCCCGTGTGCTTGTGCGAGTGCGTGTGCCTGTCTGGGCCCAGGTTGGGAAGGGAAGTGTGCACAGGCCTCTGAAATCTTTTCGTCCACATTCTCTGCAGAGGGAGCCAAGGGAGGAGGGATGGGATAGGATGTGGCAGGTCGTGGGTGAATAACCAGGCAGAGGGCAGCTGGGCTCCAGCATCCCGAGCAGACAGAGTGGCAGGTGAGGCCCTTTGCACGGCTGGCTACTCTATGATCCAAGGCAGTTTTCTGCCTTGCTCTCCATTCCAGCAGAGCGTCTCCTTTTCTTGCTTACTGCCTGTGTTCTCCTCTCCCTCTAGAGCCTCAGTCACTGGCTAGGGAAGGGAGGGAAAGAAGGAGGGAGCCAGTAGAATAATTACTTGTGCCTAGTCTCTCAGCCCAGACCCTTTGAAGTCCCTGAGCTTGGGCATTTCTCCTTCTTGACCTCTTATGGCTTTGTTGTCTGTACGGCACAGTGAGTGCGCATACCGCCCCCCCCACCAATACACGCCGAGAGATGGAATTGTCGGAGGGAGGGGAGCCGGTCTGAGCGAGCTCTGTCCAGAAGTGTCATGGGGCGGGACTGCTGGAGCTCAGTAGACAGATCCCAGGGCCCAGAAAGCCAGCAGTGCAGAGGCCCCTCCCAGCAGCGACAGGACAGCTTCAGTCATTGACTCATTCGCTCAGGGGAGTGTAGGGTGCCTGCTTGGTGCTGGCTGCTGCTGTGACCTGCAGAAGCAGCCGCGAACAAAACGAAGCCCTTGCCTTCATGGAGCAAACTTTTTGATGAGGGTGATAGATGGTGGACACGCGGACCAGATGTGGAGAGAGCTGGCAGGGAAGGGAGTGCTGGAGGTGGGTGGCAGAGGGGCTCAGAGAACACAGGGAGCTGTGTCCCCCCAAAGATGTATGCGTGTGCATGGACGTGTGCGTGTGTGTATGTGTGCAGGGGTAGGGGAGAGTCCTCGGGGAGTGTCGTAGAACCTAAGGGGGGACGAAGGGAGCGTGGAGCCCTGTGGCAGAGCCAAAGCTGTGATTGACTCGTCTGGAGTGGGGGCCACAGGCTGTAGGCGGGGGTCCACACTGAGAAACAGGCCTCCCAGATCCACTCAGTCAAGTCAGACCCTTGCTCCTAAGTGTGGCCTGGGCTCACAGGAGATCCAGTGCTGCACTGGACTTTCCCAGGGACTGGTTTCTGGCTGAGCAGGCAGGAGTTGGGGCTGGAATAACTCCGAACCCTGTCACTGCTCTCCCTGCTTTGTAGAAGTCCCTGCCAGCCAGGCTTGATGGAAGAGAGAGCCAGCGTGGGGCAGCTCTCCTCCCCCCGGGTGGGCGCCTCGCAGAGTCTGAGCGGCCACCACAGACACAGCTGGATGCTGGGGTGGGGTGGGGGGAGGCTGTGGTGGCTTGGTTCCTGTTCCAGGTGCTGCTGTTGCTGTTGAGTGGACGGAAGGTGGTCACGGAAACAGTTGAGCGCAGCAGAACAAAGCTGGCCTCGGAGAGTGCCAAGGGAACCGTTGTGAGCATCCTTAGCTGAGCCCTCTCTTCCTGGGAATTAACTCAGGCAGGGGAGGGGCGCCCCAGACACAGTTGTTCCCAGACGAACCCGCTGCCTGTCGGTGTGGCTCCACCACGGCCTGCGGGGTGGGCACGCCCAGACTCTCAGAGCCCCGTGGAGGCCTGTGTGGTGTCTCCATGGGGCTCCAGGGGAAGAGCTTCCAGCGAGGATGCAGCGGGCTGGGATGCCATCACAGCAGCCTTATTTCTTTTTTATGGTTTAATTTTTCACTGAAATGATTGACATATAACCTATGTTCCAGGTGTACAACGTGACTCCATGTTTGCATGTGCTGTGAAATGATCACCACAATAAGGCTGGTTGTCATCTGTCACCATATAGTTGAGGTGGCTTTCTTGTGGCGGAGAACTTTCAAAATCTACTCTCCTAGCAACTTTCTTTTTTAAAAAAATATATATTTTATTGATTATGCTATTGCAGTTGTCCCAATTTTCCACCCTTTGCCCCTTTACACCTGGTACCCCCATTCCCTCTGGCAATCCCCATGCCCCTTAGTTCATGTCCGTGGGCCGTGCATATGAGTTCTTGGGCTTCTACATTTCCTACACTATTCTTAACCTCCCCCTGTCTATCTTCTACCTACCATTTATGCTTCTTGTTCCCTGTACCTTTTCCCCCACTCTCCCCACCCACCCCCCTGATGATAACCCTCCATGTGATCTCCATTTCTGTGGTTCTGTTCCTGTTCTGCTTGTTTGCTTAGTTTGATTTTTAGATTCACTTGTTGATAGTTGTGAGTTTATTGCCATTTTATGTTTGTAATTTTGATCTTCTTAAGTCCCCTTAACAATTCATATAGTAATGGCTTGATGATAATGAACTCCTTTAGCTTTACCTTATCTGGGAAGCACTTGATCTGCCCTTCCATTCTAAATGATAGCTTGGCTGGATAGAGTAATCTTGGATGTAGGTCCTTGCCTTTCACAACTTTGAATATTTCTTTCCAGCCCCTTCTTGCCTGCAAAGTTTCTTTTGAGAAAACAGCTGATAGTCTGATGGGAACTCCTTTGTAGGTTACTGTCTCCTTTTCTCTTGCTGCTTTTAAGAGTCTCTCTTTATTTTTAATCTTTGGCATTTTAACTATGATGTGTCTTGGTGTGGTCCTCTTGGGTCCAGCTTGTTTGGGACTGTTTCCTGGACTTGTATGTCTAATCCTTCACCAAATTAGGGAAGTTTTCTTTCATTATTTTTTCAAATAAGTTTTCAATTTCTTGTTCTTTCTCTTCTCCTTCTGGCACCTCTGTGATTCGAATGTTGGTACATTTGAAGACGTCCCAGAGGCTTCTTAGCCTCTCCTTGTTTGTTTTTGGATTCTTTTTTCTTCTTGCTGTTCTGATTGAATGTTTTTTTCTTCCTTATGTTCCAAATCATTGATTTGAGTCCCAGCTTCATCCACTCTACTGTTAGTTCCCTATAATGTTTTCTTTATTTCACTTAGTGTAACCTTCATTTCTGCTTGGGGTTTTTTTATGCTGTCGAAGTGCCCAGTGAGTTCCTTGAGCATCCTTAAAACCAGTGTTTTGAACTGTGCATCTGAGAGGTTGCTTCTCTGCATTTTGTTTAGTTCTTTTTCTGGAGTTTTGTTTTATTCCTTCATTTGGGCCATATTTCTTTGTCTCCTCAATGTAGCAGCCTC
The DNA here is from genome assembly GCA_007922815.1 of Macrotus californicus. Lineage (NCBI taxonomy): Eukaryota > Metazoa > Chordata > Mammalia > Chiroptera > Phyllostomidae > Macrotus > Macrotus californicus. The sequence goes on along the minus strand of VMDR010005918.1, from coordinate 34,017 downwards.
CCTGTGTTTGTTTCTGTGTATTAGGTAGAGCTGCTTTGACTCCCTGTCTTAGTAGCAAGGCACATTGTAAAAACACGCACCAGTAAGTTGGATGGGGCAGAGCCTTAGGTAATTGCCAGGGCAGGGCAACCCGAGTCCCCACTGTGTGGCTGTGTGTGTGTGGTAGGGCTCAGACAGGGGACAGTGCCGCTGCAGAGTTTTCCGGGAGGAAGCTGTCTCCTGGCATTCATCCAGTGCCAGACACTTCGGTTTTTCCACGTATGCCACTGGTGCCCTTCCAGCTGTTGCCCTTGTGCTGAATCCCAGAGGGAGTGAGTCTGCATAAGTCCGGAGATCTTTGGGGCCCTTTAAGAGGAGACTCCTGAGAATCCTGCAGTTTCTTCCGCCACCCCAATCCCCACTGATTTTTACAGCCAGAAGTTATGGGGACTGATCTTCCTGGCTCTGGAACCCTGGGCTGGGTGGTCTGGTGTGAGGCTGGGATCCCTCACTCCCAAGGTAGCCCTCCCGGTTTTTATTCACCACATGTGAGTGGGGTTCTGTGTCTCTGCCCTGCCTACCCATCTGGATGAATGTGGCTTCTTTAATTCCTTGGTTGTTGGACTTCCATAAAGCTCGATTTCCTGACGATTCTGGGTGAATGTTGTTTCGTGGTCTCGTTGTAATTTTCGCTGTGGTTGTGCGAGGAGGCGAGCCGTGTCTGCCTGTGCCTCCATCTTGCCCGGAACTGGCCTTCTAGTGTTACTCTCGGCCCTCAGGGTCTCCTTCCCACCCCCCAGCTTGTCCCTTTTTTTCTGGACACCGTGTTTTAAAATGCCCTCACCACCTTGGAGGAGCAACCATTGCAATGCCATTAGCCTTTCCTGTTTGAATTCCTCGTGCATTTCTGAGTCCCCACTATTTGCCAGGCCTGAGGCTGGGGCTGCAGGCTGCAGTGGTGCAGTGAGGGCTGCCGCAGGGAGTAGGGTGGGGTGGGGTGGGGTAGGGGTGGCCCTGGGAGTGCCGACACTCCCTCTGACCCACTCCCACGTCCCCAGGAAGACGTGGTTCTTGAACTGCAGATTGTGTATTTACTCTTAAAATGAAGTTCTGTAGTTTTGCTTGTGCACTGATGAGCCTTACTTAGAATTGAGCTGAGTGGTTTAATTAATCCATCTGTTCGGGGGCTGGTGCACAGCTGTGTGGAGCTGATGGCTGTAGAAGGTGATGAGGTATGTGAACAGGTGGGAGATGAAAGGACTTCCCTCAGATGGCTGTCATACCTGGCAAAACAGTGTCTCCTGCAGTGGAGTCAGCAGAGACCCATCCACTCAGGTCTGGGGAGAGGGCCTTGAAGCAAGGAGCAGGGCCTCGCGTGGGTGGTGTGGCTATTGGGCACGCTTGGCCGAGTGTGGTGAGGTCGAGGGGAATGTATGAGAGCAGGTGAGGTCTCTGAGGGGGCTGGTGTAGGGCATGGGGAAGCCAAGCCTCACGGAGATGGGGAGCGGAGGAGGAGCCAGGATGGTGGCATGCATCAGATTACATGGAAATTTCCTTAAAACACAATTGCTCCAGTGTCCATAGTTCCGATTCAGTAGGTCTGGGGTGGGGCTGAGAGTTTGTGTTTCTAACGGACCCTGGGGTGATGATGAGGCTGCTGGTGCAAGGGCCACACTCTGAGGTCCGTCGGCCCAACAGGAAGGCAGCCACGCCTGGACGAGATCATGCACGAGTACTTCGTAAGCAGTCAGTGGCGCCTGACAGACGTTTTTTATTAGAAGAACTGCAAGAGGGTGCTTATTACAAACTCCAGCGCTTCCCTGAAGCTTTCCCCACTCTCCTTTTGGCTTTTGTCAGTACCTGGTCACATTTCATAATTCTTTCACTACCGTAGAACTTTCCTCCTTTCCTGTTTGGATGGTCTGTAGCAGGTGGCATATGGCACACATTACAGCTTGAAAAACAAAAACTCGCTTGGGCCTCAGGCTGAGATTCTGAAGCAATGATCTGGGGTGGCCAGGAAATCAGTATTTTTTGAACCTTGTCAGGTGATCCTAATGAGCACCCAGGATTGGGAACCACTGGCCTGTACTGAGCTTACTTGTCTTCTTAGAATGGGCTGTCCACCCCCTAAGCTTCTGGGGCACTTCTTTGTCTGGATCTCTCTGTGTTGCCCCTGACGTGTGGCGATACAGCCTCCCAGTCTGCTGGCCCATCTTTCTTGATCAGTCCGTGTCCTGTTGGTCACTCCCCTTCCTCCAGTTCTCTGAGAACCCTCCACAGCGAGGTCCTCACTTGCCGTTGAGAATTCCAACGTGCCTGGCTTATCCTTAGGCCGCCAACAGATTTAACTCTGTCAATACCTGTGTGAAAACCACAGGTAACAAATGGTACTGGACATTTGTGTCTTTCAGTGACACAGAGAGTAGAAAACTGTGCAAGAAGATGAAAGTTGACCTGAGCCCGAAGGACAAAAAGGTCGAATTATTCCATTACCAGTAAGTACACGTGGTCATTTCCGATTTCCAAGTAAGTGCTGAAAGCTTGTATTGGTATTCTCACCGAACGATTTTTAGTTAGATCAATTTTATTTCTGAATGATTTCTTTTTCTGTGTTCACAGTGATTTCTTTTAAAAAGCATCTTGACTGTGTTCGGTAACTGAATCTTATTAAGATGCTGCAGGAAACCAAAGGTGTGTCTCCTCACAGCCATTCCTCAAGTTAACACCCTTTTCTCCTTGTTTGACAGGGATGGTGCATTTCACACTGAGTATAACCGAGCTGTGACATTTAAGGTAAATTTACCTCCCTCGCTCTCAGCAGAGCGGGAGTCTGAATGGGAGCCAGAAGTCTGGCAGCTTCTCTCTCTGAGAGAAGGAAGGGCACGTGCACACGTAGCTCTTCCGGAGGACCTGAGGGGTGCTTATCTCTAGAGCACATGTCAGCAGAGTACCTGGGAAGGTTTGTGACTGTTAACACAACGGGGATGACCAGACTTGGAGTTGGTCTGTGACTCTGTTAGCAGTTAGGCATGTGACATCACACCTGTCCCTTCCCCAGGCCCGAGTCTCCCTCTGCTGTGGCGTCAAGCCCTCCCTCCTCTCTGCAGCAGTGCCCACAGCCACTGCCCACAGGCTGGAGGGGGCTCACTGTGCCCAGGCTAGCACACTGTGTAGACACCAGCCGGGTGGCCCCCGCAGGCTAATGCAGCGCGTCCCTGATGAGATGCTGATGTCACCAGGACTTTCCCTGCTGCAAATCCAATTTAGAAGTTGATGGGAAAACGTCTGTGAACATGAGTGTGGAGACCCTGTGACCTGCAGTGCTGTGGCGTTGTCACAAGTCACGGTCCCGCCCTGAGCCCTTCTCCTGCCCTCAGTTTCTGCTCCTTCACGTTTGCATTTCCTTGCAGCTGGCCTTTCTCTGCCTGTGGTCCGGGCGGCGTTCCCCTGCCCTGGCTGGCGCCGTGTATTTCCTCTGTTCCCAAATCCGCTGATCTCCCTCGTTCCGACCTCCCTGCTTCCCAGACTGGGTTCGAGCCTGCACTCCTCTCTCGCTCTCCCCTCCGTGTCTCCTTCCATTCCTTCCTGTCCATCCGTTCCTGCAGCGCCACTGCCACCTCCCCCGGTCATCCCTCTCCCACTGCTTCATTCTCCAGTTGCTGCAGCTTTTACCCAGTAGAGACGCAGCCTGATCACACATCACCTTGACACCCACTGAGGCACTTAGAGACAATTCTGTCAACTAAAGTTGCTTAACCCCACGTCTTCTTGTGTTGAGATGTCCACTGAGTACGGGGACACGTGCTCCCCAGGCAAGGTTTAGCCAGGCGGGGTGGGCGAGGTGCCTGTGTAGTGACGGAAAGACGAGGGTTGGGGGGTGGCTTTTGTTTTATTTTTGGAAGTCGTGTTCAGTGTGTACTGAGCCAGCCCCCTGAGAGCCTGTGCTGTGGTTTCGGACCAGGGGATAGCAGCTGCTCAGAACCCTAGCTGCAGGAAAGGAGCAAGGATCCTGCCCTGGTGGTCGGAGCTTGCCTGGGCGGCCCTCTGTCCGCTGGCCTTTGTCCACTTCCTTACAAAGACTAGGTGTGTGCAACTTCATTCTTCTGTGATTCTTACATCAATAAGCTGGACGTGTGGGCTGCGCATTGCACCAGGGCAGAGTCTTGGTGGAGACAGGGCATCAGGGTCCCAGGGTCCCAAAGCCTGCAGGACCGTCAGGGATGGGGTGGAGTCCCTGAAGGTCTGCAGGGCAGGGGGAGCGTTGTAGTGTTCCCATGACTGCCTGACGGCCTCTGCTTTTCTGCAGGAGCAGCCGGCACTAAGGCCCTCCTTGGCCATGGGCTAGTTTTCCTTCCAGGGTTTCTTCCTGGGCCTCTAGCTCCAGAGAGATGGAGGTGGGGGCGCAGCCTTGGGCTCACGCTCTGACTATTGTCGCTGTCATCCTGTATGGTTTAGCAGGGGCCTGGTCACAGGGACTACGCTGTGGCCCTTCAAGAGGCCAGATAAGTTAGGTTAAAGAGTTGGAGACTCAGAGGGAACTTCTGTGTAAGTGGCCTTCTGCTGGTCAGCAGCCTGCCCAGCAGACCCCTTCCTGTGTGGAAGTGGTGCAGACCACAGGTGCCTGCAGTCCAGAATCCAGGCCCTCTCATGACCTTCCCCCAGGCTGCTCAGCTGTAAGTGTGGTTTCCCAGCCACGAAGTCATCACCAAGGTGTGGCTGCCGGCCCGTTTCCCTGGGATCAGAGCATCCAGACTAGGACGGCCAAGGGTGGGCTCCCAGGTGCTGCTCCCTACAGACTTTTCCACCCAGGATCTTGTCAGTTAGAGCGCTTTGGAGAGAACCTATGAGAGGGATTTTTCAACTCCAATTAAGGAAGAGTAATATCCACCTGAGAAGCAAAATACTGCTAGTACGAATGTTTCAGTTGTTGTATCCAAAAGGCTGTTTCCTCCCTGGCCAGGTGGCTCAGTTGACTGCAGTGTCATCCCGTACCAAAAGTTTGTAGGGTCAGTGCCTGGTCCACACGTGTCCAGGAGGCAACCGATCAACGTCTGTCTGTCTGTCTGTCTCTCTCTCTCTCCTCCCTCCCTCTGTCTCTAAAATCAATAAACATATCTTCAAGTGAGGATTAAAACTAGTAATAATAATAATAAAAAGTTAAAAACAGGCTGTTTCTTTCCTTTTCCCATCTCCATCCATCTTTTCTGATGCGGAGGCGGGGGTGGGGGGCAAAGGGGGGCTGCACTAGTAACCCTTTAATAAGCTCGTGCTGGTATGAGACAGGAGCCCCCCAGTGTGATAATTCCCACCTAGTTTGGGGTTCTCATCCCATTGACAGTCACCCTAAAGCCACAAACCTTCTCCCTGGAAACAGTGCCTGTGCATACATCGGAGTCCATGTTTTCATGTGGGTCTGGGGTTCCGCAGGCTCTTGAAGCCCACTGTGCACCCGAGATCGAGACCCCGCACCAGGTTCTCTGTAACTGCAGACAGGCGCCTGCACGGGTCTTTCTCACGTGGCCCAGTGGGCAGCTGCCCCTGCGGCTGTGGGTGAGTGTGGGTCTTGGCAAGGCCCTGCCAGTTTTATTTTCACTTGTTCTATCGCAGTGAGAAGGGACTGAGAAGAGGCAGATCTGCCTTTGCCATGGTGGAAATGGCCCTCCTCTTGCCAGGAGGTGTTTCAGGGCCCCATTGGGATGGACAGAAAGCATTACCTAAGTGAAATCCTGCGAAGTCTTGGCTGTTCCCCATTCTCTGGGAACAGCTCTTTCCAAATGCAGTTTCCAGAAGCAATACGCCTCACTGGTTCTCTGTGTGTAACAGTGGAGGGGCCGACCAAGGAGCCTCACCAGGGCCATCTTCCCTTTTCTCACCCCAGACCTCCCTTCCTCCCCCAGCATACTGATGGACACACCCAGTTCATCACGTGCTCACTGGAGCTTGACCCAAGTGCATAGAAGTAACAGAATCTTGCCTCAAATTGGGGGCTACCGAGGGTTCCCTCTGTTGGCATGGAGGCCAGCGACTCTCCCCCAGGGTGGAGGCGGAGGCTTGGCTGGTCTCTGGTACCCATCCCTGGTTCTCACCGACTTTGAGCACTCTTTCCCAGAGTGACTGAGAGGGAACGGAATGCTGTATCTGTCCGGCCCAGTGAAACGTGTCAGGAGGACAGGGGAGTGGAGAGACATGCCCCTGTTCCCTGCCCCGTGTGTGTCTTCCCCAAGGGGAGCAGAGACTGGAGTCAGTTGTCCACATGACACAGGCTAGTTAAGCTCTTTATCTTGAAGCTCTTTGTCATATGTTCATCCTGGATCATCTAGAAAGGGGTCCAAGGAGAGAGGTACAGAAACCAGGTGGCCGCAGAGATGAGCTCCCTGCCCTGAGGCTTCCCATTCAAGCTCTCCAGAGGGTGGTCAGGGTTAAACCAGTTAGATCATGAAATACCAAGCAGGCTACAAGTAGGTGTGATTACCTCCCTACGTGGCTGACGGTCTTCGTGACTGCATGAGAGCCCCTACTTTGGACAGGACTAGAATTGATCAGGGAGACTTCCTGGAGGAGACGAGATTTAGCAGAAGGACAAGTATGTCTCTGGTTTGAGTAAGCCAACTAATTGTCTCAAAGTTCCTGTTTTTGGTCCATGAAGAAGCATAGGTGGTATGGATCAGCTGACCAGAGTAAGTGTTGTGTGGCTGAAAATTCCTGGCGGGAGGGTGGGGGGTGTAGTTTTAGGGCCCACACCAGTGATGTCAGTGGGTGATGGAATGGCACGCTCCCAAGCATTCACCCGTCCGCCACATGCAGTTCCACTCCAGGCACTTGGGTCTCCAGGCAGGGAAAGAGGCTGGTTCCGATTCCCCCACCTCCCGCTTTTTCTGACTGAACTGAGTTTTGCCTTCTCTCTTCTTCAGTCCATAGTGGCCTTTCTGAAGGATCCCAAAGGGCCCCCGCTGTGGGAAGAAGATCCTGGAGCCAAAGATGTTGTCCACATTGACAGTGAAAAGGTAATACACTTCCCATCAGTTCTGATGGACGCTGGAACTTCCCCTGAACCAGTTTCCCAAGGACAGGTGCCCAAGGAACTGAGAAGCAGAAGCACTCCCTGGCCAGCTGTGCTGTCCTCCAAGGGAGCTGGGCCAGGGCCCTCACATCTTATCTGATGCTCCTTCCTGGCCTCCTGACGGAACCAACAGATCACAGGCTGGCTGCCTGTGGGCTTCCTTTATTCTTCACTCTTATGTAATGTATTTTAACATTTTTAGCATTTCCTTATAGAAATATCTATTTAAATGTCCTCTCCTGGTTACGTAATCTGGTTGTTGCTGGATTTGGCTGTGTGTTTTTTCCTTTTTTAAGATTTTATTTATCTATTCTTAGAGAGAGGAGAAGGGGGGGAGAAAGAGAGAAACATCAACGTATGGTTGCCTCTCATGCGTCCCCTACTGGGGACCTGGCCCGCAACCCAGGCATGTGCCCTGACTGGGAACCGAACCAGTGACCCTTTGGCTCACAGGCCAGCACTCCATCCACTAAGCCACACCAGCCAGGCCTTTTTTTTTTTTAAAGAAGAATCTGTGAGGCTTGGGTTCCATTTCCCAGAGGCTTGGGTCAGGTCTCTTAAGATTGGCCAGGATGGGAGGCTGGAGGGGTGGAAGGGTGGTTCTGATCTGTTGTCTCCACACAACCGTGAGCCTCCTCTGGAAGCCTGCCCATCTGACCTGAAGGTGCACCTGCGCCCCTGCGCACCTGTGTGTGTGCCTCATGCCCTGATCCGCTTGGCTGTGCCTGCACATAGGGATGGCTGGGACTTCTTAGTGGCGTTTCAAAGGGTCTGTGGGGCAAGAAGTGGTTTTTTTGTAGATGGAGGGAGAATGTTTTCTTGGTAACGTAAAATGTGCTTTTTATTTTCCTCTGTCTCTCCTCTTTCATTTAAAATTGTTGACACTTAATGCTTGTTGCCCCAAAGAAAGTGATACCACTTACATTTTGTGGAGGACGGGGTCATGGGCTAACCAGGTGGGCCTGTGGTGATGGCAGTGAGGGCCGCACACTGGTGCTTCTCTGGGATGGAAAGTGCCAGTATCAGCAGCTAGATGGTAAAGGCTTGTTTTTAAAAGAATTATTTTTTAATTTAAGTGTAGTTGGTATGCAATCTCATGTCAGTTATATTAGTTTCAGGTTACTGTATAGTGTGCAGCATTTTTATACTGTGTGATCGCTCCACTAAAACCTTTATAAAAAGCATGTTGGGGTCAGGAAAGAGCGTCAGGTGCCAGGAGGTGGTGGCATGTGCCTGTAGCCATGTAAAAATATGCGGTTTGAAAGGATTGTTGCTCCTGGGTAGATGCTGTATTAATACGTGGTTTTAGCCCCTGATCAGTGGTAGCCTGGTGCCTGCTTCCCCCGAGACGTGCACGTCCTCAGATTCCTAAGATTGCTCTTCTGGGACTGGACACACACACACATGCACACACACAATGGAATACTACTCAACTGTAGGAAAAGACAAAGTGCTGCTATTTTTGACAACGTGGATGGATGGATCTTGAGAATGTCGTGCTAAGTGAAGTAAGTTAGTTGGGAAAACGACTACGTGATTTCACTCCTGTGGCATATGAAACAGAAAGCAACAAAGAAACAAACATAACACACAAGCTAAGAAAAAACAGACGCAGACACAGCGTGGTGGTTACCAGAGGGAAGGGGGAGCTGGGGGACAGTGAAGAGGACAGGGGCAAGTACATGGCGACGGAAGGAGACTGGACTTGGGTGGCAAACACAATGCACTGTACAGATGACGTGTCACAGAACTGTACCCCTGAAACCTATGTAATCTTACTAACCAGTGTCACCCCAATAAATTTAATAAAATTTTAAAAAATGAGTGCCTTTACCCTCTAGTTATGTAAACATTTTCAGAATTTATTATAAAATGTTTTGAATTCTCATAAAACTGCCCTGGCTGGTGTGGTTCAGTGGATTGAACACCATCCTGCGAACCAAAGGGTCGCTGGTTCGATTCCCAGTCAGGGCACATGCCTGGGCTGTGGGCCAGGTCCCCAGTAGGGGGCGCACGAGAGGCGACCGCACATTGATGTTTCTCTCCCTCTCTTTCTCCCTCCCTCCCCCTCTGTCTAAAAATAAATAAAGTCTTAAAAAAATAAAATAAATTCCCATAAAATATTTGTAATCTTCATATAGCTGAAAAATTATAATACATATTTGTTATTGAAAATTTAGAAAATATAGCTTTAATGTAAAAGAAAGAAAGAATCACCCCATCCTTTCCTTTCAGAAGTGCCACTGCTGCTATTTTCTGTAGCTTTTTGGGCTTTCAACTTAATGCAGTACCTAAATATTAACAAAAGTGTCATTACATGTTATATGCTGTTTTGCCCCCCCCACTTAATGTAACGTGCACATCTTATTGTGACATTAAATAGTCCCCTTCATAGTTTATAATGATGTAGCAATATTACATTGTGTGGGATGTGCTGTCATCTATTTACCTAATGTCTTGTTGCTGCCACAAAGCTGCATTTTGAAATTTCCTCTTATTTTCCTTATTATTCAGAAGAGAAAAACTTTAATTTTCTTCTGTGGAAATTGGTTAGAGGAGCTTATTTTAATCGAAATAATGCTGTCATGGTGCTTCTTTGCGGCCCTGAACAGATTTGCTTTTTCCCAAACATCATTGACTCTCTGGAAAAATGGTCTCCTGCTCTGCTTTACACGGGAGTCTCTCCATTAGCACTGTTATGATCTTTATCTTCCTACATTTATTGTATTTATTTAATCAATAATTATATATTGCCTAGTAATGTGCCAGGAACTGTTCTAAAGGTTTCACAAACGATTGGTTCAGCTTGGAGCATCCTGGGGACTGGGGGACACGTCTCATCCTGTGCCCTCAGTGGACTCCGGAGGACAGGGGTGGTGGCAGCAGGGCCTCGGGGAGAGATCAGCAGGCGCGGGCTAACCCTGTGTCCAGATGCCCATCGGCCCAAGTCGGGCCTGCATGAAGATAGCTGCCCAGCGCGCCACCACCGCCCCATAGTGTGCACGGAGAGGGGCAGAAAGTTCTCTGCAGGCTTTTAGTTGTCCAGGTGACGCTGAAAGTGAAGCCGGTGGCCTGGTCTGACTCCTTCATCCCCACAGTGGCCTTGGGGAAGCCATTTGTCTGCTCAGGGCCTCAGTTTCCTCATCTGTAATACGTGAGAGTGGTCTAGGATAGAGCGCCCCTGGGGTCCTTTCAGCCCCTGACACACCATGACTGTACTGCCGCCCACAGACCCAGGTCAGACCGTGGGGTTTCCGAAGCGCTCGCCTGCCCCCCCCCCCCACTGAGCTGGGGGCAGTGGTGCCTGTCACTGTTGTGTGTGACCTGCATGTTCTCTGTTTGTGCCTCAGGAATTCAGACGGCTCCTGAAGAAGGAAGAGAAACCGGTCCTGATGATGTTTTATGCCCCCTGTGAGTGACCTTTCTCCTTTGGGCCAGAGTTAGTTGTTCAAATTCTCGGCATGGCAGCTGGGGATTGCGAGGTGGGGGGAGACTGGGAACAGGCCCCAGTTCTCATGCTTAGAGCGCCTAATCACGCTGCTCACCCCGTCTCAACATCTGCACCTCCTTTCCTTCATCGTGGCCTTTCACCTGGCTTTCCCCCTTCCTGCTTCCACATCAGTTTGTCTTTCTCTGTAAGTGGCACCTTCTGTCCTCTTTACCCTCAGGTCCACCCAGCAACAGCACAGGCTTCCTTTCAGGTGCCCTGCCTTCCCTCAGCCCTCTGCCTCCTGGGGGCCTGAAGCCCCTTTCCTGCCAGCTCTGTGTGTGGGGAGCCATCCCAACCTCGATGCGCTCTCCAAGGTGCTGCTGCTGCTGCTCACTACCCAGAGCCTGGCTGGCCTGGGGCAGCTGCTCCTCCAGCCCTGTCTCCTGCACACCTCTGCCAGTGCCACCTGGGAGGGGAGTGGGGATCAGGACCAGGAAGAAACTGGCTCAGTATTTGTGTTCAGTTTCTGTATGAGGCCAGTGGCCATGGGAATAGCAAAGGATCATTGACATGACAACCAGAAGACCTGAGTTCTAATTCCGGGCATGCCACCAGTGAGCTGGGCGACCTCAGTCAAGTGCTTCACCTCTCTGTTCCTCAGTTTCCGTTTACGTAAGAGAAAGGATTGGATCAGAGCAGTGGACTTCAAACTTTTGACTGCGTTTCACACACTAAAAATTTTTCATTGCGATCCAGCACTATGAGTGCACGTAAGTTAAACAAGTTGGAACAAACTTTTCACAAAAACCACACTAACTACTTACTCTACCAGGTACGGTGCACACTGATAATTTTCCGTTTCATTTTGTTTAAAAGAAGTCATTGGTTTTTCCTACTGCTTCATAGGCCTCTAACAAAGGACCGGCAAACTCTGTTCCCTAGGCTGGCGGCCTTTTTTGTCAATTGATTTTTATCGGAACACAGCCACGCCCACTCATTTACCTGTTGTCTGCCTGCTTTCACGCGACAGCGGTGGAGTTGGGTACTTGACCATATGTCCCGCAAAGCCTCAGTTATCTCCTGTCTGGGCCACCTCTGTAGTCTAGCGGGTCCTGACCCGCAGATAAAAAAAACCCTGGGTTAGAGCCTGCGTGAGGTCCTTAGTTAGACCTGTGACTCTGTGAACTGCACATGCCCTTCCGGAGGCCAAAGGCTGGAGAAAGCGGGGCTGTGAGTGGTGGGAGGTGGGTGTGTCCAGGCGCGTTGGGGCTCTGATGGGCATCCTGAGCTGTAGCACTGGAGTTCTGTGTGTTCTTGAAAGCCTTCCTCCAGTCTCCCCTCCTGAGAAGTTCTTTGAACAAAGGCCCCTCCCATTCTCGCCCTGCGGACCACGACCTCCTGGCTGATGCCCTTCTGTGGGGTCCTGGTGGTTGTGCCTGATGGGGGCCTGTGGCTTCTCCACCATGACAGCGTCTTCTCTCAGCTCACGTTCATTGCTGCGTGGCCCCCACTTGACCTCCATCCAGATACCTTACCTGCCTGTGGAAAGAGGCCTCAGTGCCCCACCTCCTTTGAGGTCTGGCTCTTTAACCCTGGGTCATTTTTTTGTTAATGTTCACAACTGAAGGTTCTCACCACCTTTGGGTTCCTTCACCCAATCACGGTCCAAGGATCAGAGCACTGAAAGACATCCCAGGTAGAGAATTGCTGTGTGTCCCAGAGCTAAGCTGACTAATGAGGCCACGAAGGCTTGAGTACGTGAGTGTAATAAAAGCACAACTTTGTTTCATTAAAAACGACAACAGACCTCTGTCCGAGATGGAGGCATAGATAGGTATGTTTTGCTTCCTTGAACAACCAAAAGGAAGACAACCAATTTAAAAACAAAAAACAACCAGAACTGTCAGAAAATCAAACTGTATGGAAGCCCAACAAACAAGGAGTTAAAGAAGAAACTTTCATCCAGACCGGCAGGAGGGGCGGAGACGGCAGCTGGAGCAGAGAGGATGTGCGACAAGGTGGTCCCACATCCACATGTGGATAAACTGGGAGGAACAACTGGGGAGCAAGACGGGCCGCGCAACCCGGAATTCCAGCACAAGGAAGTAAAGCCTGACAATCTCTGGCTGTAAAAACCTAAGGGGGATAGTGGCGGTGGGAGAACCTGCCAGTCTCACAGGAGTCCACTGGACGAAACAGTGTGGTCCTAGAACATGCACAAACCCACCTACCCAGGAATCTGCACCAGAAGAGCCCAGTTCACTTGTGGGTAGCAGGGTAAGTGACTGAAAACTGACTGAGAGCCAAGTAAGCAGCACTGTTCCCTCTCTGACCCCTCCCCCACATACAGCACCACAACACAGTGAAGTGGGTTGCCCTGCCCTAGCGAATAACTAAGGCTCTGCCCCTTACAACATAACAGGTGAGCTGAGACAAAGAAATATGGCCCAAATGAAAGAACAGATCAAAACTCCAGAAAAAGAACTAAGCGATGAGGAGACAGACAACCTATCAGATGTAGAGTTCAAAGCACTGGTAATCAGGATGCTCACAGAAGTGGTTGAGTATGGTCACAAAATAGAGGAAAAAGTGAAATGAAGGCTACACAAAGTGAAATAAAAGTATGCAGAGTATCAACAATGAAGGGAAAGAAACCTACCAAGGATTCAAATCAAGAATTGGAACAGAAGAAATATATGTTCAACTGGAACACAATGAAGAAACAGGAATTCAAAAAAATGAGGTGACGCTGAGAAACCTCTGGGACAACTTTAAATGTTTGAACATCCAAATCATAGGGGTGCCTGAAGGAGAAGAGGAAGAACAAGAAATTGAAAACTTATTTGAAAATAAAGAACTGCCCCAATCTGGTGAAGGAAATAGACATGCAAGTCCAGGAACTTCAAAGAGTCCTGATAAGTTAGACCCAAGGAGGAACACGCCAAGACACACCATAATTAAATTACCCAAGATTAAAGATGAGAGAATCTTAAAAGCAGCAAGAGAAAAGGTTATTTACCTACCAAGGAGTTCCTGTAAGACTGTCAACTGATTTCTCAAAAGAAACCTTGCAGGCAAGAAGGGCCTAGAAAGAAGTATTCAAAGTCATGAAAGGCAAGTACCCACATTCTAGGTTACTGTATCCAGCAAAGCTATAATAAAGTGCTTCCCAGATAAGATAAAGTTAAAGGAGTTCATCATCACCACGCCCTTATTATATGAAATAATAAAGGGACTTACCTAAGAGGAAGAAGATCAAAACGGAACAGTAAAATGACAACAAACTCACAACTATCAGCAACTGAGCCTAAAAACAAACTAAGCAAACAACTAGAACAGGAACAGAATCCCAGAACTGGAGATCACATGGAGGGTTATCAGCGGGGGTGGGGGGTGTGGAGAATGGGGGAGAAAAGGTACAGGGAATGAAAAGCATGAGTGGTAGGTACAAAATAGACAGGGGGAGGTTAAGAATAGTATAGTAAATGGAGAAATCAAAGAACTTACATGTACGACCCACGGACATGAACTGAAGGAGGGGAATGTGGGTGGGAATGCTGGTTGGAGGGGAATGCAGGATGGAGAGAGAGAGAGGGGAGAAAAAATATGGGACAACTGCAATAACGTAATCAATAAAATAGACTTAAAATTAGAGGGGGAAACTGAAAAAAACAACAGAACCCTGGGTCAGTGTTTGGTTCACCCACTTTGTTTCTCCTTGAGGGAAGCTCCGTTAGGAACTGGCCTGCCTACAGCCTTTGAGGGTGGGCCTCCCGTGGGTATTGTCACAACCCTCGGGACTCAGCACTTAGGTTGGGTGAGACTGGAACTGTGTGTGTCGGCACATAGCACGTGTCCCAAGGCAGAATCCTGGGGTGGCCGTGCGGGTTTCCTTTCGTGACACCAGCTGATCACTTACAAAGAGTGGTTTGCTCGCAGTCTGCCCCTGAATGAGAGTCGTCTCCCCCGCCCACATGCAGGCCGTCTGGCGGGGAGCCTGTCCTCCACGGCGGGCAGAAGTGGCCAAGTGGCGGTTGTCTTCACGAGCAGAGCTGGGTAGAAGTTGGGTTTCTCGTAGGTGTCCCATAGTGGCTAGTGGTGGAGGGAGGGCGAGAACACAGCCGTGAGGCTCGGGTCTGTGGTGGAGAGGTTGGGTTAGGTGGCCTCCTGGGTGCCAGGGGGGTGACCCCAGGATTCTCTTGTTGTCGTTTTTACTGAAACAGCGTTGTGCTTTTATTACACTCTTGCACTTGAGCCTCCGTGGCCTCATAATTCAGCTTAGCTCAGGGACAGGCGGCAATTTAACTGGGAAGTCCTTGAACTGTGTTGGGGTGGAGGAACCCAAAGGCAGTGAGAGCCTTCAGTCATGACAAGGAATCTGGGTCCCCATGTCCTACTGTTTACTCAGTAAGAGTTCGTTGAATTAATGAGAAAATAATGGGCTGACCGCTCTAACCTTTGGGTGTGAGAGGGTGAATTAGTCTTCTCTCTTCCCCTGCCTCCCAGTTGAATCAACTGAAAAACAAACTCAGGGATCTCAGTACCACTTCTATTTCTGGTCACGTTTGATTGTAAACTGGCATGGCCTTTAGCTTCCTGTTACTCTTCTGTCACCGCTTCCCCCCAGTACCTTCTTCCCCCAGTATTGCTGGCCTCCGCCCATGGGAACAGCTGACCAACTCACCACTTCTTTGGGGGTCTTGGGGGATAGCGTTGCTGCAGGCTGCAGACAGGCAGAGCTGGAAGAGACAGGCCACACCTGTGGGGACAGTTAATAAATTAGGCCCCTGACTGATGAGTATAGCGGGGTGGGTGTCAGACCCCCCCATCTCATCAAGTCACTGAGTAAGAGTGGGTGAAGGGCTGCATGTGTGCCCCTTACTCCCCCTCCTGGGGAGTGGCACAGCATCTTCTGTTCCTTGTGGAAATGTTTTCCCCATAGGCCAGAAGGCAAACTCTTGGGCCTTGTGTCGGCTGAGCCTCCCCGGCTGGATGCCTGACTCTGGTCACCCTCCCAGGTGTTGGCTCTGTCCCTCAGCCTGCAGGGCACGTGCTGTTTCCACCTCACAAGTAGGGAAGCTGAGGCCCAGGCCACTTAGGTCACTAGCCCAGGGTCACATAGGCGGCAAATAGTCAAGGGGAGATGCTGACCTTGGTCCCCGCCACGAGGACCAAGCGCTGTCCTCTGCCGTGTGGCCTCCCATCATCCCTTCTGCATGGTGTCCACCTGGGGGAGCACAGGTGTCCAGTGAAGTTGGCGTTGTTGCTCCTGTTCCCATTCTCCTCTCTGAATCCCCACAGTGGGAGCTAAGTCCCGTGACAACTGTCATATTCCTTCCTTCACGTTTGTGGGGATCATGCTGTGGGGGCAGCTACTGGGGAAAGCACATCTTGTCTTCCGAGAGCAGATGCCTCGGCTCCACCCTGAGGACTGACCTCGCAACAGCTCCTGTTCTGAGTCTCCCTGAGTCTGAGCCTGAACTCATGGCGTGAGCTGAAGGCCCAGGCTTAGTATCTGGTGTATTTGTGGCCATCCGTCTGCCAGGAGGGAATGCTGAGGAGGGGCATTTGCCATGGGCGTTTGAGAGTCTTGTGTCAAAACATCCTGTGTCACATCTTCTCCAGTAAACTTGGTCGTGGGAGGTTCTGGTGGTCCCAGGGGAGGTTGACCCACTCAAAGTTTTTCAGGGTCTTTGTCCGGCCTCATGGGTGTGAGCATCTCTCTGATCTCTACTACTCAGCCCACGACCTGCCAAGACGTCAGCTAAACGTGGATTAGAACCTGTTAGCCTGGTACTGCATGGCCCTGTCCGCGCTGTTCTGTGTCGAGCAAAGAACCAGCCCGATGCGGGGCTCCCGGCAGCCTTGCTCTTGGCGGCTGTCAGGTGCCTCTCAGAGCCGGTTTTGCCGCTGTCAGACCGAGAAACGGCCTCGTGTGCCAGAATCCCGCACCTCTGAGGAAACAGTGCTCATGTCCTGCAGGGTCCGTGCCGACACACGGCCTCCTCTGGTTGCAGGGAAGAGGTGTAAATCAAGGTCATGCTGAAGTAGCCGTGGATGTTTGGGGTCTGGCTGTCTTGGCCCTGAGCTCCACAAGCCTTGGGGGGCTTCAGCACACCAGGAGAGGGGTGTGACTGTGGTGGACCACAGAACCCCAGAGAGGGTTGAGCCAAGGACATCACAGAGTCTTCCAATGTCAGAACTGTCTGGTCCAACCCTGCTTATTTGCCAGAAGGAGCAGCAGCCCAGAGAAAGGAAGTGACCTGTCCAGAGCCACTGGGCAAGTGGAGGGAAGATGAGAACCTCGGCATGGGGTCCTGGCCCCCCGCTCTTCCCCTGGGGCCAAGAGCCAGCATTTGCATCTCAGGCCCGCCTCCAGTCAGTCATTGCATGGTTATCCTTGTTAATGAAGGAAAAGAGGCTCGAAAATCCCAGGAGTCAGTGGATTGTGGTTGCACATTTTCTTCCTGATGGTACTTGAATCAGGTTCATTTGCAGCCCCCGGCCAGCAGTGAGGGGAGGCTTTTAGCTGCACAAAGCGCTGTTCTGGCACTGATTCTGGTTCCCTGAATTCCTCTTGAACTCACTGTCATCTCCAAATTATTCATTGCTTTGCCCTTCTCCAGCTCTGTCATACTTGCTTAGTCGGTCCCACATGTATTAAGTCCCTGTTGGGCTGTGTCCTGTTTCATGAATGTAAGCTGTTTGGGGGCCAGGGCCTCTGCCTTCAGTTCCTTTTGTGTTCCTGGAGGCTGGGTAAATATTTGTGGATAGCGGTCACCCTGACAGGAGGGAGGGCGTAGCGCAGGGCCCAGCACCCACTGTAACCGAGTTTGGTTTTTCTCCCGCCTGTGACTAGGGTGCAGCATGTGCAAGAGGATAATGCCGCATTTCCAGAAAGCTGCCACCCAGCTGCGAGGCCACGTGGTAAGTGAGGCCCCATGGGCCAGGCAGGGCTGGCCACTTCTCGGACTTCTCAGATGGCCGTGGAGCCGGGGTGGGGGAGAGCCGGTTTTGAAATCCGATGGGGGCTTGTCCTGCCGCTGCTGCCCCTGCTGCCCGGGTGTGTGATTCAGAGACCTGCCCTCAGGGGTGTTGAACTCTCCGCAGAGTTGCTGGGACCCGGAGAGTTGAGCTCCTGCCGAAGGCCGGTGATGAAAGAGCCAAGAAAACAGCCAGAAGCCACAGGGGGTGTTGCCAGGAGGCCAGTGGCCCACGGCAGACCATCAGGGTCCAGAATTATCGGTGCCGGGCTCCAAAGTGGGCCAAGGCTCCTGATGACAGGGAATCCACTGGCAAAGAAAGGGGCACAGTGACACCAGCGGTGGCCAGAAACACAAGCAGGTCCCCGAGGCAGTCTCCTCCCCAGGCTTGCCAGAGTTCCTCAGTTCCTGTGAGGCGGGGAGAAGGGCGGAAGGGAGGCAGTGCAGGTGGGAGCCAGGGCCCTGAGTGAGCAGGCAGGCTGTGCAGGGAAGAGCACAGACTTTGGGGGCAGGGCAGACACAGGGCTGCCTTAGGGATGCCCCCTTCAGGGAACATGAGGGGCAGAGGAGCCCCTGAGGAGATGGGCCTACAGAGCAGTAGGAACAGCCAAGGATGGTCACTGTGGGAGGAGGGGCAGCTGGACGGTCAGGCCTCCCCCAGGGCTGAGGGTCAGTCAGTGACAGTCCCATTTACCCTGCCAGGCTTGTCCCTTCTGTGCTGTGTGGCTGTCCATTTTTGCATTTGCCCTGAGCCACGGAGGTGTTGGAGGTTTTGTTTGTTCCGTTTTGTTTTTTGGGGAGGTTTTCTTGGTAGCAACAGAAAAACAACAGCTAGCTTCTCCAGGGAGCATGGAAAAATCCACACGCCTTTGATGAAAGGTCATCGAGAGCGGCTGTCCCCATGGGACAGGCCAAAGTCCCATTAAGGGAGTTCTAAGTCTTAAAACTGCATCATGATCTTTATGGATCAAATTAAATTGGTGATTAGTTCAAAGTCAATTTGAAAAGTTTCAGTGGCAGCACCTGGGCACGGTGACAGTTCCGCTGGCGGCTGCGAGATTGGGTTGTAGAGAACCCGTGCTTTCTCTCTTGACCTCATTCCGGGGGTACCCGGGTCCTGCTTATTTCTTGCTAAATGAATTTTTAGCAACTTGCCTGAAGACGTTTGGCTGTGGGGCACACATACATCACTCTGGGGACGTTTCACTTCACATTTGGGGGCCTCAATAGATATCATATTTTAAGATTATTTCGCCTGGAGAAAAGACCTAATTACCCACAGAGTTCTCCCTACCTGCACCCACTTACGCTTTTAGAAAACTGCTCGGCTCGACTTCCAAACTCTGATGCAGGGGAAGGTAAGCAGCTCCAGCCCCACTTAGATCGCAAATTACCTGGCCAGCCCCTCCAAGGCAGGCAAGGTCTTGGTGTCATTCTCATGCACCTTCTGGAAGATTCTCAGCCATTTCTGCATCTTCCTGCTCAACTCAGGATTCCTCCAGGCCCCTCCTGCACTCCCACAGAGCTTGTCCCTGCCACTCACAGCCAGGTCTGCCCTTTTTTTTTTGCTTTTGTTCTAAATCACTTTGTTTACCACTGGATAGTTCTTATGACTTTCTCACTGAAGTGTGAGCTTCTTGAGTACGGGACTCTGTTTGATTCACCATAGAGCACAGGCCTTCCCCCTTGGCTCTTGGTTCAGGCCAGGCTCTTTTGCAAGAGTAGCCCTGAAGGTTACTTGTGTTAGAGGCCCCAGGTCCAGAAGTTGAAAATGTGGCCCTTCCAGTTCCCTAGACGACGTTCAGAAACGTCAGTGGGATGGTCCAGATACCTGGAGAGCCACGTGTTAGTTTCTTCGGCTGGAGGCACCTGTGTGGTGTGAACTCATCGATTTCCATGCTTTCATATTTTCTTGATTGTGGTTGATTTTGTTTTGTTTTCCCATTAGTTTCTTTGCTTTCCTTGGACAAATTCTCAGCTTTTCCCAGCTCCATGGAGCAGGAAGGGTCCTGGCCACCACAGACATCCGCTGGAGGCGGCATCTGGAGGCCCAGGAGTGTGGTGCAGCCCAGCTCCCCAGAAGCAAGGGTGACTAGACGTGTTCCTCTGTGTCCTCACACGCAGGGCAGGGATGGGCTGAGAGTCCCCTGAAATTGAAAGCTCGTTCCCTCCCCACTGCTGAAATCCAGCCAGATCCGAACCTCCTGTCTCCTCTTCATCTTTGTCATCTTTGAACCCTTTCTGGCTGGCCATGGCTGTGGCAGGGGCCATAAATCTGCCTCTTCTGCAGATATCTTGGGAGGCATCCAACCTGATGATGTCATTAAGGCAGAAGCCAGGCCAGGTCAGGGAGGTGCAGCCTTCGCCATGCTCCAGACTCAGATCTGCCTCCTTTTTGCTGTCACTGACGTCTGGTGACTCATCCGTGTCTGTCCCATCTACCGCTGATTGGCATCCTTGTCAGCAGCCGTTGCTGCTCTCAGATCAGAGCGGCCATCAGAATGCCCCCATCTGCCTTCTCTTCCCGTTCGCCAGATTGACGTCCACGGTGAGTCTGCTGTTCACCGTGGCCACGTTGGACCCTCTGGGTGTAAACACTGGGAAGTGGGTCAGTCGTGGCGACAGGTCTGTGCAAATCAATCTGGTGCTGGCTCTCACGCACCGGTGGGGAGATGTCAGGCAAAGAGCTTTGGCTCCTCCATTTTCCCATCTGGGAGTGATGACGGCATCCCTGCCCCCTCCCTGGGGTGTTGTGAAGAGCAAATGGGCCAGAGTGCAGAGATGGCACTGTAACCCCTGACACTTGACAGGTACGCATGATTGACACCCCTCTGCTCTGCACTTACTGTTCCTCTCACTCATTAGATGGGGGTGCACCCAAGGCGCTGCTTTCCACCCTCTTGCTTATTATCACATTGGAGCAAGGGCTCGGCGCTGAGCTGTCCTTGTCCCGTGTGGCCTGTCTGCCCTGCAGTGATTGTTATCTGCCTCCATAGCCACACGATGACGTAGCTCCACAGGCCTGCGTCCCTGAGCCCTGGCACCACTATCAGACTGCTCCACATCTCGTCCCAAAAGCAGGCTGTCTGAAATGAAACTCAGTATCTTTCCATCTGGCAGACATCCAGCTCTTTCTTCGCGACTGTCCTGAGTACCCCGGGTTCCTCTGCCAGCATGCCGGGGCCTCGTCCTGTCTCTCTGCCCTTTCCCTGCGCGCCGTCCTGGCTTGGGCCCTGCTTAGCTCACACAGGGGGGTTACCAGATGACTTTCTCCTGTAGCCCAACCTCTGTACGTAAAAAAGTGCAGCTGGAAACCCTCCGTAGTTCTCTAGCAACTCCTGAATGAAGTTCTGGTCTCTTAGGCATGAGAGCCTTCCAGAGTGACCTCAGTGAAGCTGTCCTACCTTCTCTCAGATCCCGCTGTGTCCTGCAGTCCAGTTAAGCTGACAGGTTCCCCTTTTCTCGGGCCGAATCTTTTTTTGTCTTGCCTGCTTTTTTCTGGAATGTGTGTGGAAATCTCACCATCCTTTGGGCACCAGTTCACATGTCACCTGCCTTGTGGAGCGTCCGTAGTCAGTCCTGGCTGACCAGGAGAAAGAGCATGTCGTGCCCACCAAATGGCCCCAGGCGCGGCTGCTCAGTGTCAGGCGCCGTGGCCTTAGCTTTCCTTAGATTGAGACCAGTTTCGCCTCATTCAACTTCACAAACTCCAGAGGGGTTTGTACGTAGTTGTTCAAAAAAGATTTATCTTATTAACTACTAAATGTCCCCAAAGTAGTACGGAAGGGCTACAGAAACTCAGAGAATTGAGAGTTCGTCACAAGCAAAGGTGATTTGGAAAGGCTGCTGGGGAAGGTGGGATTTGACTTGCTTTAAGGATGGATGAGTCTCTGGTGGGAGCCGAGGGGCAGAGCGTGGGCTTCTCAAGCCAGGGGACGGGGAGACACAAAGTCGGGGCCCAGCGCGTGCTCTGGAAAGAGCCCAGAGTTGCAGCGCCTCTCGGCAGTGGTGAGGAACACGTGACCTGTGTGGAGCATTGTAGGTACCTGTACGGTTGCATTTCATCTCCGTGACAACCACGGGAGGTGGCTGCAGATGAGGAAACTGAGGCCAAGTTAGCTATGACTTGTTCAGGGAAATGCAACGGTCTACTAGGTGGGGGGCCAGTGTTCACACCCAGCATCCTGACCCTGTGTCCACCCCCTAGCCACAGGGTTCCCCGCTTGTCTGAAAAGTGCCCTAGATGGCACTCGGTCCACCTTCCTCCCTGAGCAGAAATTTCAGACTGTCTCATCTGGGAGAGTGAAAAAGTCTAGGCCCGAGCAGGTGTTCAGTTCAGGGTTTTATGAGACGGGAGTGAAGAAAGGAGGTAGCTGCCGTTTGGCCTTTGAGTGTAAAGTTCGACTTTGGCCTGTATTCAGTGGAGCCGAGAGGCTTTATGCAGGGAAGTGATGTAATGAGGAAGAAGATTAACCTTGTGGTGAATGTGCACGGACAGTAGGGAGATCAATTAGACGTAAAAAAGGACTTTAGATCATTTTTACTGGAAAAGGCTGCTGAATCAGTCTGGCAAAATGAACAAGCTGACTTTTAGAAGGCCCCAGTGCTTCGAGTAGGTTCTGTTTCAGCCTTGTTTTTCCTGTATTCCTTGCAGCATCTGGAAATGGGCTGGGGGAAAAACCCGGTGATTTAGCACGCATTTATTGTGCACCAGGATTTAGCACGCATTCATTGTGCACCAGTATTTAGCACGCATTCATTGTGCACCAGGATTTAGCACGCATTCATTGTGCACCAGGATTTAGCACGCATTCATTGTGCACCAGGATTTAGCACGCATTCATTGTGCACCAGGCATGGTGCTAGGCACTTAGTACAGTCGAAAAGACGTGTTCGGATGCCTCTGGGTGGCGCGGTCAGAGGCGCAGGCGGCTGTCACACTGGCGGGGTTTGGCAGGAAATAAGAGAACTTGACTGTTGAGCGTGAGTTCTGTGCTAAATCTCTGACGTGGGTCATCCCATTCAGTTCTCTCAGGAGCCCTGTGATGATGATAGTCTTATCACCCACACCTTCCAAACAGGGAACCTCACTCACAAAGTCACACGACTCCTATGTGGAAGCAGTCTTAGGAACCAAGTTCATTGTCCGATGAAACTACTGCTTTCCTTTTTCTCCTCCTGTGCTTCCTTATGTATTTATTGTTCAGCAAAATTCAGCTTCCTGAGTTTCTTCTTGCTCTTTTGTAAACTGCTACTGGCTGCTTTTTTAACTTCCTTTCCCCTCTCCTCTCTGCCACCTGGTTTTGTGGAACAGCCTTCCTGGGCCTGGCTGCTCTGTCTGCGTTCTCTGTGGGAACAGATTCAAAATCCTCTTTCTGGGCAGCTGATCACCCTCCAGAGGGGAAGATTTCTGCTTTAGGAAAGGAGTTTTAGGTTGTTTTTAGAACAGCCCTGTCATCAGCGATACAACTACTAAAATCCCCCTTCCCACTCAGGGCGGTTGGATGCATGGACCCCCGCAGCCAGAGCATGTTCCGACTTCAGAGGTGATGGTTGAGTCGGGCTGTAGGTGATGGTCACAAATGGGAGACCTAGCAAGGTCTGGAGAGAGGAGACCTAGGCAGGTGGATTGGCATGAGCACCACTCTCTCCTTGGCCACACAGAGCTGTGAGGTCTGATAACGTTGCATAGGCCTAAGTAGACAGACTGAGGACGGGCCATGCAGGATCCAGGAGTGTCCGAGGACACTGTGGAGTGACCGAGTGGTGATTCTGTGATTAGGGAGTAGAGGGCGACCTTAGCGGACATGGGCAGAGAAAAAGCATAGCAGGTACTTAGGTGACAGTGGCCCCCCTCTAGGATCTGCTTGAACTTGGTAGCAAGGCCAGGTGTCTTCCTCAAACCTCAGAACTTTGTTTTTGTTCTGGGGTGGTCTTTCTACAGGGCAGGTGAAAGAGAACACCCGAGTAGAGAGCGGCACTTGGGCCCAGGCACCTCTCCTAGAGCTCTCGGTGTTCATTCCCAGCTGGCTCAGCTCACCTTGCTCCCTGCTGTCCCGGGCTGCGCATCAGTGTGCAGGGCTTTTCATTATGTCCCCGTCATTTTTGGTGGGACAGCTGGACAGGAGGCACATGGACGAGGTGAGGTGTCTGCCAGGCAGAGGGTGGACAGGTTTGTTCTCGCGTTGCTCCCAGGTGCTGGCCGGGATGAACATCTACCCTTCGGAGTTTGAGAACATCAAGGAGGAGTACAGCGTGAGGGGCTACCCCACCCTCTGCTACTTCGAGTAAGTCGTCTGCCTCCCTGCGACGCTTGCCACCTCCCTGATGGCGCTTGCATCCCTGGTTGAATCCACGTTGTCTCTGCACGTTTTACAGGAAGGGACGGTTTCTATTCCAGTATGACAACTATGGGTCCACCTCCGAGGACATTGTGGAGTGGCTGAAGAAGTAAGTGAGGACATTCAGCTGTGGGTGGGGTGGGGGGGGCTGGTGCCCAGAGGGAGGGGCATCTGCCAGGCTCCAGGGTGGGCCCTGGCCCCAGGGCTCTGGCCGCAGTTTGGAGAAGAGGGCGAGGAAGGAAAGGGCCTGTTGCGCTGCCTGCCCAGCTGTTTTGGGGTTGCATCTGCATGGGGGTGGGGGCGCTCTGAGTTTAGGGTGCAGGCGCTGGGAGGATTGGCTGTCACTTTAGCTGTGATGACCGCATTTCCAATAGTGTTTTTCCTTGCACTCTGTCTCGTGGATGGATGAGTTTCTCACCCAGGATGTCAGGTTGGAGACCTGTCACTGTAGGTCTGTCTGAAAACGGAATTGTCAATGGAATGCTTCTTTCAAACATAGCACGGCCTTAGGTGCTGTGCAGCTACTCAGAAAGGTTCTATTGCCTTAGGTGTGCAGAGCGCTTTGTGTCCCCGCTGCCCTCCCCATAGATGCTGCTGCTTAGTAGCCTTGTGATCCCTGTTTTAATGTGATCAGATTCTTACAACCTAAACCGTCCCCTTACCTGGAGCCCCCTGCATGCTCAGCGTGTGACTTTGGCGTGATGGCTGGACGGACCCTGCCTGGTGTCAGATGGGGAACTTGAGGTGGGGCCACCTCTCTTGGAACGCTCCCTGGCCAGCCAGCTGAGCGCTCATCCTGCTTGCTCTGTGCTCGGCCTGGCATCCGTTTGGCGCTCACTAGTCACTGCGGATACGTGGTTACTTGTGCATAGCACCAGCTCACATTCGGAGGGCTCCACTTTGTGGCGGGCACTGTTCTAAGCCCTCTATGTGGATTCTCGTCCAATCCTCAGAACAGCCCTGTGAGGGAAGTATTATCATCGACCTCAGTCTATGAAGGAGGTAACTGAGCACAGTGACGAGGTAGCTTGTAGCTTGTCCGAGCTCCTGCAGCTGACAAGTTGCGGGACAGGGTCCCCTGCAGCAGCTCCTCACCATCCAACCCCACTCCTCTGAGTTCTGGTTGGAACCCCTCCCACAGTGGCTGGTGAATATTTATTTTTAATTTTTTTAACTTTTTTTTACAGGTTTTATTTGCTTATTTTAGAGAGAGGGGAAGAGAGGGAAGAAGAGGGAGAGAAACATCAGTGTGTGGTTGCCTCTCACGTGGCCCCCACTGGGGACCTGGCCCGCAACCCAGGCACGTGCCCTGACTGGGAATTGAACCGGCAACCCTTTGGTTCGCAGCCCGCGCTCAATCCACTGAGCTATACCAGCCAGAGCCATTTATTGACATCATTACCTGAAGGGCTCAGGCTTAAACAATTAGTTTTCCACAAATATGAAAGTTGAAAAATGTGTATTTTCAGAATGGGAAGAGAGGATGAATTTTTAACCCATCCCCCGCTAAAAAACCCCCACAAGAAACAAACTGTTAGATTCTGAAGGTTGAAACTGTCTTCTGTCGGTTCCCAGGAGCCTGGGAGATAAAACACCACGATAACACCATGCTTGCAGAGCATCCTTTATTTCTTGGGAGCATTTCAAGTCGCTTTTCCTATGTATTATCTCATTTCCAGCCCCTGCCCAGGGAGGCAGTTGCCCATTATCACACACTCATTACCCTAACCTGGGCCTTTGCTATCCCCACCTTCCTTTCTCACTTGATAACAGGCGTGTCCTCTCCTACAGCCTGGCATATCTTGCTCTGCTTTGGGAGAAGGTTTCAATCTCATTTGTCAACAGAGCATAAAAATCTGTCTGCTTCCCTCCCCTTCCCTAACCTTTTCTGATTTCAAAATAGACTCGTATCTTTTTGGAAAGATAGGTTTGGATTTTTAAAAAAGTGTTGAGAGAATTGCTCGCTAACCACAGACAAGGGGAACAGATCGGGGGGGCGGGGGGCGGTTTCTGCAACGGATTGTCATCTCCTCTGTGGCATGCCACTCTGTCCCCCACCCCTGCTGTCTGCACACTGCCACCCCAGCTCCTCATCAGACTGTCTCTGGCCTGTACCCCAGGACTGCCTCCGGGTCTGTACCCTGGGTTGGTGCCTCCCTACTTCCCCCTCTCCCCTCTTTCCTCATTCACCTTGTTAGCAGGTTCCGGTTCACTGGGTCTCCAGGTTGAGACAGTTGGCGGGGTAACTCCAAGAAAGGGAAGACAGCATCTGGGTCTCCCTGGCAGCCCCTCCAGAGCTGCCCAGCCCTCTGATCACTGTGTCGGGGACACACACATGAGGGCAGCTCCTCCCAGACCGTGGCGTAGCAGCGTGCTCCCCCAGCACCGTGGGGCGAGGAGATGACCTCCTGAAGGGCCCCTGGGAGCTGCCTCATCTCTCACCCCAGGCAGAGCAATGACACTGTGCTATCTGACTTAATTTTTAAAAATCTTTTAAAATTAGATTTTAAGGCTATTTAGGGGAGATATGTTATTATAGAAAAACTTTAAAATATAGTTAAATGAAAAGAAAAACCTCTCCTCGCCCCCCCCACCCCCACATACACATACACCAAGTTGTGACTGCCAGTGTTTTGTCCCCAAATCCTGCAGAGTAGCAGTGACCCGCCTTTCCTGCTCCCCTGCCCTTCCTCCCGGGGCCCCTCCATTGCTCACAGCTCTGGCAGCCCAGTGTCGACAGGATGAGGGTGGATCTAGCCTCGCTGACTCTCTGAATGACTTTCACAAGCTCAGGAGAGAAGAGCCCAGATCCTGTCCTCTGACGAGTGGCACTGGTGGGTGGGCACAGTGGGGGGGCCGGGCAGGGAGTCCCAGGTGTCCAGCACCCCAGGGCCATGGGGCAGACGCACTGACCTCGGGAGCTGTGCCCTCTGTGTGCCCAACAGCTGTTTCTCAGGCCCCTCTGCAGACTCTACACTCTGAGTTGAGTTTGGCAGGTGCAGCATGCAGAAGTGGTGGTCATTCTCACTCAGCTGACCATTTCTGCCTGTGTGTTCTTCCACTGGCCAGCAGCGAGTGTGAGCTGAAGACAAACAGTTTTCTTGTAAGGCCTGGAGCTGCGTCTTCCCATCCATGGCGCAGGCACCTGCCTCAGGCAAGGATCTGCTTTGTGCGAGCGAATGAACCAGGGACCTCCGAGTCTCAGGGCTGGAAGGGAATGTCGGTGTCAGTGAGTCTGCCCTGCCGACCCTTTAACGTCTGCACCACCTCTAGGACAGACGTCAGTGCCTCAGTCTCACCTGCAGGGCTGTGGTGCGTTTCAGGCTGCCCATTCGTGTCAGAGTGATTGTTAGGATTAGGTTATGAACATCTAGGAACGTTTGGGCAGTGCTTTATAGGCACCATCTCACATCTGTTGTCTGTCTGATTGTACCTGAGGAGTCGATAAAGAAAGGCCCACGTCTGTACTGGCTGGTAGGTGTTCTGGGACAAGTTGGTTGCCTGAGCCCCCAGAGCTGGTGAGTGGAGGAAACAGGATTTAATCCCAGGTCTCCTGACTCCCTGATCGGCTCTCTACCCTGCCAGGCCCATTGTGGACAGAAGGCTTCTACTTCTGTTGAGCTGAAGTTCTTTTCTTTGGAGCTTCTGTTTGTCGGTGTTGGTTCTGCTTTTGGAGGCCATGGGAAGTAAATCTTAATTTCTTTTCCTGACGCAGCCGGAAATATTCGAAGGTAGTTACTGTGTTCCCTGGGCCTTTTCCGGGTCAGACATCTCCAGTTCCTTTCGCCGCTCTTCCCGCACCCCATCATTTATTCAGAAAGCGTTTACTGGGCATCTGCTGTGTTCGGTGCAGGGGGCACAGAGAGGAGAGGGAGACAGGCGGTAAGAAGCATACTTATCAGGAGCAGTGTGTGGCTTCAGCCTGCTGCTCAGTCCCTGTCTCCCCAAAGTCCTGCCTCCGTGCCCAGCTCTGCAGACCTGTCCAGAAAGGACACACTCTGTTGTCTGCTGGGTGGCTGCTACCGTGAGGGACAGGATCTGAGCCCCTGGCTGCTCAAGCTTTTCAACTGTGCCCCGTTTTCAGCCCCAGGCCACAGCCTCGCTGCCAAGGGGCAGCCTCTGGGCCCAAGGGAGCCCTCGCGTTGCATGCGCATCGGTGTGCTTTTCAGGCCCCCATGCCCTCTGCACCCAGCACCTCAACGTTCTGCCCTCTGTTTGGCCAAGTCATTTTCCTAACTTCTAAACTTGCACTGACCTTTTTTTCTCTCCTCGTGGTTGTCTTTTTGCTCTTGTGCACTCATATTTAAAACAAGACTAAAGGAGAAAACCGCCTGGACTGTTATTTTAGGGGACTTGGAGTGTGTTCACCGCCATGTCTGCCTAGAAGTGTCCCAGGCGTTTTCACAGCTTGCCCTTTGCTGGGCCACGGCTCCTGCATGCGGTGTGTGCACTCCTGCTGGGTCTGAAGTTATTTTAATATTTGAATACGTTCTACTCATATAATTATAGTAATTTTTAAATGATTCTTAAAAATTACACATTGAAAAGTCCTGCTTCCACTCGCCGCCTCCATCCTATTCTTCCCCACCCCCAGAGGTGACAGCCTTGACCAGCTTCTCTGTGCAGACCCAGCGAATGCGCCCGAGCGCTGTGAACTCTCCCAGGTGTGGCAGCACCTTGCAGCCTGTCCCACGTCGGTGCCTGGGGCTCCCTTCCTCTCTGCTGTGCTCGGCCCTCTGCGTGTGGGCGGACGGCAGTGGGCCTGACCTCTCCCACCCGTGGACTCTGGGTTATCTTCGGCCTTTGCTATGACAAACCATCTACAATGAATACCTTATCGTGCACATAAGTTTGATGTGTGCAGGCGTACTGTAAAGATAAATTCCCTGAAGTGGAAGTGGCAGTGTTTTGAGGGGTTGGTTTTTGAGCCCAAGTACCGGAACCTAGGTTTCCTTGTGTTGGTCAGGGACCATTGTCTGGCTGATGACCCGTGCTGAGGCTTGATTTGGCCGCCAGCCCCATTTGAGGTTGGATGTGCAAGGGCTCAGAGCGGTTTGCCATCTCCCCGCCACTTCCGTGACTCGAGACAGGGTGACCGAGGCTGTCAGTGGGGCCTACTCTGAAGCACCGGAGGGCTCCTGAGGCTGCAGGTGGCATCACACCCAGGCCCTGCTGCAGGGTGGGGGCCACGGTTCCGCTGTGCTGACCACATTGGTCTCATAATTCTCAGCCCTGGCTGCTGGAACTTCACGCTTTTCTGCTTTAGGCTCTCAGAGGCAGTGGTTGCCTTTTCACATTTGTCATCCTAAAGGGTCTTTTCAAAGCAGCAGTTCAGGGGCTTGTGGCAGTGAAGCATCAGAGGATTTGTGTCAGCCGCGCTCTTGTCCTCAACTCTGGAGCCACAGAGGGCCCCCGGGAGCTGCCGCACTCAGCCCGCTGGTGATGCAACCGGCACACGGCCCTCCCAGGCTGAGGCGGGCTCCAGGGAGGCTGGGCAGCTTCCCGAGGTTTTGTAGCCAGCGATGGCAGAGATGGGGTTTGGACCGACCCCAAGCAGCTCCTTCTGCTCCCACACTCTGCCTCGGGGAGAACTAGATAACCTTCCTGGTCTCCGGGAAGCGGTTGTGATGTAACAGAAACACTGTCATACTTAGGGTATCCCCAGCCTTGTTCCCTTGGCCACACGCTTCCTTATCGTGACTTCCTCCCAAACTGGTCACCCTGTGGCAGCCTCCCGTTCCCTTCCTGGCCCAGATTTGGTCTTTCTGAGGTGCCTGGCCTCTCTCTTTCCTCCTCACCCCCACGTTCACACCCTCTCCCCCACAGAGTTCCTGCTCCCAGCCCTGCCCTGCCTGTGGGGCTCTACTACACACAACAGTGAGCTTTCCAAAGTCCGTGCTCTTTGCTGTTCTGTTTATTCTTGCTGGTTTGCTGAAAGTCTGATGAAAGAGCTTGAGAAATTTATGGACCTACAGATTCCTGGGAGGCAGCGAGATTTCCTGAGCTGCCTAGAAAGCTTTGGCTAAACTCCGCCTTCGTGATGGGATATCAGCTGAGCACTTCTGTGAGGCTTTGAGGGGACAGTGGAGGTGGGCAGGGCCAGACCACTCACCCCCTGCCCCTTCGCCTGGGGGGTTTCTGGTGAGCCCCTGCAGCCAGCCATGCGGAGCTAGTGGGGGCTTTGTGCCGGGGGCTGGATTTTATAAGGGCTGCTCAGGCCCCAGGGCTTGCTCTGAGCTCTGCCTGTTTTTGGTCTTCCAGTCCACAGCCGCCACAGCCCCAGGTCCCCGAGACTCCCTGGGCAGATGAGGGCGGCTCCGTTTATCACCTGACCGATGAAGACTTTGACCAGTTTGTGAAGGAGCACTCCTCTGTCCTCGTCATGTTCCACGCCCCATGTGAGTGGAGCCCTGCTCCTCCCCACCACACCCTCCCCTACCTCAGCGTAGGACGGCGCTGCTCTGGGACGCGAGTCCAGTGAGCACTGCTTGTCGGGTGCCTCTTCGGTGCCAGGGATGCTCTGGTGCTGGCTGAGGTTCCTGCCTTCATGGTGCGCACAGCCCACCCTGCATCACCGTGGGAAGGCCATGCAAGTCTCAGTCAGGCTGCATGCATCCCTCAGCTCAACCTGGCAGGCCTGAGTGCTTCTCCAAGTCAGTGTGAATCAGGAAATTTCCCAGAATTAGAGGAATTAGGACCAGAAGGACCCTTAGTTACTGCCTAGAACAGTAATCACCCCTCATCTTACAGGTGGGGAACCTGAAGCCCCGAGAGGGCCTGTATGTTGCCCAGCAGCTGGGAGGGCACAGAGAGCCCCGGCTAGAGCCTCAGACCACCCCCCCACCCCACCCCCATACCTAGAATGCCTTCCTCCTGCTTCACGGGGGGGTCGGTCACTGCCTGAAGCAGCCACCGTGGGTCAGAGGAGGAAAAGCTGTGCAGTGTGCTTGCGATGTGGCTGGAAGGCCTGTAGCTCAGGGCCCTTCTAGGCCAGTGTCCTCCCCATTCCCGTGGAGAATGGGAACAAATTGCAACTCATTTCCGAGAGAGAACACCGCTCTTGTAAAGTGAGCAAGGGTGGTGTGAGAGCCAGGGGATGCCAGCCGGGGCTCAGAGCTCCCGGGGAAGGGCGGGCCCACCCCAGTGGGCGAAGAAGGCTGGTCCTCGGTGCCCTGGGACAGGGTGTGGGGGCGGGGTGGGGTTGTGCTCTTCCTATATAGCTTCTTGCCAGCCCTTCGGCCCAGTAATGGCAAGTAAGAGATTGTAGAGGAGGAAAAAAGCAAAAAATGACTACAGACCAAGGTCGTGACCGTCCAGCCCGTAGTGGCACACTCAGTGACAGTGTTTCAGAGCTCACCAAACCGTAAGTGAGCAGACCGGGGCCTGTCCACACGGCACCTTGGAGGGTGACTCCACAATTAATGCTGGAAGGAGCTGGTGTCTATGCACAACATTCCAACCTTCCAGCCTTGGTGGGGCCCAGAGCGCCTCGGCTCGGAGCCCTCCTTCCCCATGAGACCCAGCACTGCCCATGCTCCCCACCAAGCTACTAGCCAAAAGCACCCCCAAAAGTTTCCCATGCCCTTATCTGGGCAGGGTCTGGAATACATGGCCATCAGCCTTGATGTAATAGTCCAGAAAAGCAGGTGCCTTCTTACTCTGGACATGGCAGAAGCTCAGGAGAGGCACAGGTCTTAGCAGTCCAGGTAGAATCCAGGTGCTGCAGGACAGGGTCTGGCAGGGAAGCCCCCACAGCCCCAGGGCCTTTACATCTCCCTTCTCGCCCCTCTCATGGCAGAAGCCCCTCCCCCGGGCAGCCTGTCTCTTCCCTCACTGCTACTCCCCACACAGCCGAGAGGCTTCTTCCCCAGCCGCGTGGTTGAGGGAGCTCCACATGGCTGCTGTGCCCTGCTTTCCTCCTCCTTTCCAAGCCGTGTGGCAGAGAGAGAGAGAAAGTGGCTCCCTCACCTAGTTTAAATCCTGGCGCCTCCTTCTTGACCCAGTCTCCGACTCCTCCCACAGCCCTCCCACAGTCCACCACGTCCGCCCATTGCCCATTCTCTGGGCAGAGGTGTGAAGCAGAGGACCCTCCTGTGCAGCAGGCGCCTCTGGACAGCTACTTAACACAGTTATGAAGCTAGCCAAGTTGCCATAGTTATACAGGGTAACTCTCAGGGGCTGTCCTGAGCTTCCTCCTCCCCCAAGCCAGGTTCACATTGTTCCCCGTTACAACGATACATCATTATCATCTTAGCTGTAGGGATCCTTATGCTAACCATGTGCTGCACCCTGGAGAGATGCAGTGGCCTCTCACAGGGTCATGTCCTTTATCGTACCCACAGTGCCAGAGTGGGTATGGCTAACTCCATTTCACAGATACAGAGACTGGCGCACAGAGATGCAGCCCGAAGTGTTCCCTGCTGTGTGGGTCCTGTACACTGACCCCTGGTCCGCCCACCTCCCCTCCCCCTCAGCATCACCTGGGTGTGGGCAGGTGGGACTTGTTCAAAAACAGATTACTACTGGGGACTTCCCCAACACCTTTTTTCTTACAGGTGCCAAATTCTTAAGAGAATCCAAAGGAAAAGTATTCCCTTTGGCCCTTTTCCTTCTGGATTTCTAGAAAATTGACCAACAAATGAAAACCAGATTTCAAAAAACCTCCTGATTAAGAGCAATGGCAGAGCCTTAGTGAGCTGGTTACCTTAGTGAGCTTGTCACCTTAGTGAGCTGGTCTCAGTGGTCACCCCCTGTCCTGCTACAGCCTCAGGGAGGGCGACCCTGTGGTTGGAGGTGCCTGGATTACAGCCCGCCAGGCGCCACTGCAGTGCCCTCACCAGCCAACCTGTGCTCTCCCGGCCAGTCTCAGAGTTGCTGATGGAAGCAAGTCTTGCAGGAAGTTATTTTGAATCAGGAGCTGAAACCACCCTGCCTGCACCCTTATCCCTTCAGTAAAGGCGGATGCAAGCTGGCTGTTTTTAGGTGCCCCCTGGGAACTTCACCCCTGTGTGTCGGTCTTTCTGGTTTGTGTGAAGAAAGCCCGCCTGACTCTGGGGAGAGTGCAGAGTGGTTTAAGCAGTGGTTTGTGGTTTCTGCATCACAGTGTGAGGAGTAGGTGTCCCTTTGATGAATCCTGTAAATTGGGGGTCCCCAATCCCCAGGCCACGGGCCAGTACCGGAAACTGGCCTGTTCAGAACTGGGCTGCACAGCAGAAGGTGAGCAGCAGGCTAGCCAGTGAGCAAAGTTCCACCTGTATTTACAGCCGCTCCCCATTGCTCGCATTACTGCCTGAGCTCTGCCTCCCATCAGATCAGGGCGGCATTAGATTCTCATAGGAGCGCCAGCCCTGCAGTGAACTGTGCATGAGAGAGATCTAGGCTGCACGCTCCTATGAGACTCTAGTGCCTGATGGTCTGAGATGGAGCTGAGGCGGTGATGCCAGCGCTGGGGAGCCGCTGCAGATACAGGTTATCATTAGCAGGGACTGTAATAAATCAGTTACTTGCAAACTCATCAAAACCCCATCAGTGAGTGACAAGTGACAACTAAGCTGCATCTGGTGGCAGGCTATAAAGTCATCCCCCGTGCCCCCCATCCCTGGTCTGTGGAAAAATTGTCTTCTACGACATCAGCCCCTGGTGCCAAAAAGGTTGGAGACCACTGCTGTAAATTATCTAAAAATGTGCACCAGGTAGATTGGAATTGCTTAAGGGTCCTTTATTAAGCACTTTCTTTTTAACAACCCTGGTTGCAAGCTAGACATGTTTTGTCTGTTCTTCTTTGTGATCTTAGGTTGTGAGCAATCCACTGTAGCAGCTGATGCTTGTAGGGTGTTGGGGCCAGGAGCCTGGCTCTAGGGTCCCTCCTTTCCCCTCCTCCTCATAATGCATTCTCTTCCCTCCTTGAACCAAAAGGAGATCACTCGCTACCCCTGCCTCCAACCCAGGTCACCCATGGGCGTAGAATAGAGTAAGGGCTTAGTGAATGGGGAAACGAGCAAATGAAGCTGTTCTAAAACTAAATTAGAAATCAGAGAATGAGAACTGGAGACCAGATGGCAGCTTTTGTTTTCCCCATTAGTCATTATTAATGGGTATTATGAATAATGCCCTGGTCTGTGTAGAGCTCTGCTGAAGGGCTCTGAGCCCCAGCCTAGCAAATGGAGCTGTCAGAGGCTCCTCTTGGTGGGTGTGTGCCGGGCCCTGGCTCTGCGGGTGTGC
>VMDR010005917.1:0-48444 GCA_007922815.1 Macrotus californicus | reverse complement strand
TGGTTATGTCTTCTTGATGGATTCTTCCCTTGAGTATTAGGAAGTGAACATCTGGGTCTCTTATTATGGTCCTTGTTTTGAAGTCTATTTTGTCTGATATGAGTATTGCTACTCTGGCTTTTTTTTCTGTTCACTTGCTTGGAATATTTTTTTCCAACCATTCACTTTCAGTCTGTGTAGGTCTTTTGTTCTGAGGGTGGTCTCTTGTAGGCAGCATGTGTGGGTTATCCATTCTCATCCATTCAGCTATTCTATGTCTTTTGATTGGAGCATCTAATCCATTAACATTTAAGGTTATTATTGACAGATATTTATTAATTTTTCTCACTTTTGTTCCTATGTTCCTCTCTCACTCTTATCCTTTCTCTTGTTATTGTAATCACTTTAGCATATCTTAGAGTGCTGGTTTGGTGATGGTATATTCTTTCAGTCTTCTATTGTCTGGGAATCTCCTTATTTTACCTTCCATTTTAATTGAGAACCTCGTTGGATAGATTAATCTTGGTTTCAGTCCTTTGATTTTCATTGCTTGGAATATCTCTTCCCATTCTCTCCTGAATTGGGTGTTTCTATTAAGAAATCAGTTGCTAGCCATAACAGAGCCCCTTTATATGTTACTTCTTGTTCCTCCCTTGCTGCTTTCAAGATGTTCTCTTTGTGGAACTTCTGGCCTAGATGGAGGCATAGGTAGACACACTATGCCACCTCGCACAACCAAAAGAAGGACAACAACAAATTTTAAAACAAAAAACAACCAGAACTGACAGAAAATCAAACCGTATGGAAGTCCGACAACCAAGAAATTAAGAAACATACATCCAGACCGGTAGGAGGGGCAGAGAGGACTCGCATGGTGGGGCGGTGGCTGGTGGATCTGGGAAAGTAGCGGCTGTCCGGGAGAAGTGGTGGCTGCAGACCAGGCATCCCACTCCCTTGTGAGGATAAACCAGGAGGAACAGCTGGGGAGTGAGACAAACCCCGCAACCCAGAGTTCCAGCTCTGGGAAAAAAAGCCTCAAAACTTCTGATTGAAAACTCCTGTGGGGGTTGAGGCGGTGGCAGTGGGAGAAACTCCCAGCCTTGCAGGGGAGCTTTGGAGAGACCTCCAGGGTCCTAGAGCATACATAAGCACTCCCACCGGGAATCAGCACCAGAACCAGTACCAGAAGGGTCCAATTTGACTGTGGGTAGTGCAGAGGGTCACTGAAGGCCAGCAGAGAGTGGAGCAACCACCATTGTTTCCTCTCAGTCCCCTCCCCCACAAACAGCATCACTACGCAGTGACGTGGCCGCCCCGACCTGGTGAACACCTAAGGCTCCGCTCCTTACTATGTAACAGATGCGCCAAGACAACAAAAATGGCCCAAATGAAAGAACAGATCAAAGCTCCAGAAAAAAATACAACTAAGTGACGAAGAGATAGCCAACCTATCAGATGCACAGTTCAAAACACTGGTAATCAGGCTTGGTTGAAGTTGGTCACAAATTAGATGAACAAATGAAGGATACAATAAGGGAAATGAAGAAAAATGTACAGGGAACCAACAGTGAGGGGAGGAAAAATGGGACTCAAATCAATGGTGTAGACCAGAAGAAAGAAAGAAATATTAAAGCACAACACAAAGAAGAAATAAGAATTCAAAAAAATTAGGAGAGGCTTAGGAATCTCCAGGATGTCTTTAAACATTCCAATATCTGAATCATAGGGGTGCCAGAAGGAGAAGAAGAAGAGAAAGCAATTGAAAACTTATTGGAACAAATAATGAAGGAGAACATTCCTAGTTTGGCAAAGAAAATAGACTTCCAGGGAGTCCAGGAACCTCAGAGAGTCCCAAAGAAGTTGGACCCAAGGAGGAACACACCAAGGCACATCATAATTACATTTCCTAAGATGAAAGATAAGGAGAGAATCTTAAAAGCAGCAAGAGAAAAGGAGACAGTAACCTACAAAGGAGTGCCCATCAGACTGTCAGGTGATTTCTCAAAAGAAACTTTACAGGCAAGAAGGGGCTGGCAAGAAGTATTCCAAACCATGAAAGGCAAGGACCTACATCCAAAATTACTCTATCCAGCCAAGATATCATTTAGAATGGAAGGGCAGATGAAGTGCTTCCCAGATAAGGTGAAGTTCAAGGAGTTCATCATCACCAAGCCCTTATTATATGAAATGTTAAAGGGACTTATCTAAGAAAAAGAAGATAAAAAATAGGAACAGTAAAATGACAACAAACTCACAGCTATTAACCACTGAACCTAAAACAGAAACAAAAACAAACTAAGCAAACAACTAGAACAGGAACAGAATCACAGAAATGGAGATCACATGGAGGGTTATCATCAGGGGGGTGGGTGGGGAGAGAGGGGGGAAAGGTACAGGGAATAAGTAGAATAAATGGTAGGTAGAAGATAGACAGGGGGAGGTTAAGAATAGTATAGGAAATGTAGAAGCCAAAGAACTCATATATATGACCTATGGACATGAACTAAGGAGGGGGAGTATGGGGGAAAGGGGTGTGCAGGGCGAGGGGTGGGGAGGAGATGGGACAACTGTAACAGCATAATCAATAAAATATATTTAAAAAAAGGATTTTATTTTCAGAGAGAGGGGAGGGGAGAGAAAAGGAGAGGGAGAGAAACATTGGCATGCAAGGGAAACATCAGTTGGTTGCCTCTTGCACGCCCCCAACTGGGGACCTGGCCCGCAACCTAGGCAGCGTTGCTGTGACAGAATTGAACCAACACCTTTCAGTTTGCAGGCCAGTGCTCAAACCGCTGACCCACGCCATCCAGGGCTGTTTGATGATTTATTGATGATAGCCATTCTGACAGGCATGAGGTGGTATCTAATTGTGGTTTTAATTTGTATTTCTCTGATGATTAGTGACATTGAACATGTTTTTATATGTTTATTGGCCTTCTGTATGTCCTCTTTGGAGAAGTGCCCATTTTTTAATTGGACTATTTATTTTCTTGGTGTTGAGTTTTATAAGTTCTTTATAAATTTTGGAAATTAACCCCTTCTCAGATGAATCATTGGCAAATGTGTTCTCCCATTCGGTGGGTTGTCTTTTCAAATGATTGTATTGATGGTTTCGGTTGCTGTTCAAAAACTTTTTAGTTTGATGTTTTCCCATTTGTTTATTGTTTTCTTTTATTTCCCTTGTCTGAAGAGAAATATCAGAAAAATATTGTTACAAGAAATGCCTGAGATTTTACTGCCTATGTTTTCTTCTGGGATTTACTATAAAGTATTTTTAAATAGCCCAAGATTTGGGGCAAAGTTTACTCCTTTTCCCCAATTCATCTCAATTACTGAACCTTATTTTATAAGGAAATGTCTGTGAACAGCAAAGCAAATGGATAAATGATTTAATGAATATCTGGATTTAAAATATTTTACTGATTCTGTAACTATTTAAATTTTTATAAATTGCTTGCTTTCATTGGGACTTGAGGCATATTTACTTGACCTTTATGCAATTTTAATTGAAAACTCTGCAAATAGTCATTCTAGTGGGCTAGATATTTTTCTGTTTTGTTTTTTAAAAAGATTTTGTTTACTTTTAAAGAGAGGGAAAGGGAGGGAGAAACAGAGGGAAAGAAACATAGATTGGAGACACATTCTGACCTGGAATCGACCTGGTGACCTTTTGGCTTGGGTAAAGACACCCACTCGGCTGAGCCACACCAGTCAGGGCCTGGTGGGCTAGTCTGAAACAGCGTATCTTGTGTAGTGCCTTAGGTGAGCGTGATTCTACTGTGTCAATCATAGTGGCACACATAAAAAGCACTGGTTGAGTCATAAAGCTTAAAGCAGCAGAGAAGAAAATCTGAATAAAGAGATTGCTGTGAAAGATAGTTGTCAGTATTTATTATATAATGTTTTATACTTCTGGTGTGAGACTGTTCTAAAAGAAACTTAATGAAAGAATTGTGCCTCAAATGCTTTTGCTCCAGCAAGTAACGGTAGGAAGTTCTAAACACAGATGCAGGTGGTAATACAGGCCTGGCCAGCTCCGGAAATGAAACCTAGCCAGGGGGCATGTATTTATAGGTGGCTTCAAAGTCACGGTTCAGAGTTAACTACTCTGTGGTCTTTAATTCAGAATTAAGTAAAACTAACATCAAAGAAAAAATTATATAATAGTTAATTTTATTATAGCTGAGAGAAGTTAGTCTTTTGTCTTTAAAGTGACAGCATTGTAAGTGATTATACGAAGCACCAAAAACAAAGCGAACCAAAAAAAAACCCCTTTAGCCATAACCACCTCAACTCCCACCCCCACAAGAAACTCTGTCAACTTGAAATTGCAAGGATATTTTTTTCTTGATACTGTCCCATCCATATGCTTCAGTCTAATCATGAAACACACATCTTTAGTGTTAGATGTTGACTTGTTCATACCGTGAACAGCTTACGTCTGAAAACTTGTTGGGGGTATTTCGGCATTCGTTGTGGAAGACTACTGTCGGTTTTCTCTGTGTGTCTTGACTGTGTGCTGTACCTTTGAAGAGAGATGTGTTCACTTGAAGAATTTTTGAATTATCTTAAAATTTTCATTAAATATTTCTAATAGAGCCTATTTCAATTAAGCAGTATCCTTTTGTATAAATTTTGAAAGATTCATAATCAGACTATATTCAAGAATGCTCATTTTAAAGCAGTAGTTTTAATATTAATATAAATGTATTTCTGCTACCAAGTTATTAGTATTTTTACAATTCAGTGACTTTTAGTGTATTGATAGAGTTGTACAACTACCACCACAATTTAGTTTTAGAACATTAAAAGGAACTTGGGTTCATTCCTCATGGTCACCCTTAGCCCTAGAAACCACTAGTCTGCTTTCCATTTCTATAAATTTGCCTTTGCTGTACATTCCACATACATGGAGTCATACAGTATGTGGCCTTTTGTGTCTAGCTTTTTCACTGAATATGATGTTTTTGAGGATCGTCTATGTAGTAGCATGTATCAGCACATCATTCCTTTTATGGCCAAATGGTATTTTGTTATGTGAATCAACCACATCATATTTGTTAGTTTACCAATTGATGTTCTCTTAAGTTGTTTCCGTTTTTTTGTCATTGTGAATAATGCTGTTGTGAACATTTGCACCCAAGTCTTTGCAGAATATATATTTTCATGACTTGGGATTTGCTGGATCACATGGTAACTCTAATTTTTTAAAAGACTGCATGCTTTTTTAAATTTATTTTTAGAGAGAGTAGAAGTGAGTGAGAGAAACATCAATTGGTTGGCTCTTGTACACCCCCAGCTAGGGACCTGGCCCACAACCCAGACATGTGCCCTGACTGGGAATTGAACCAGTGACCTTTTGGTTCGCAGGCCCCCACTCAAGCCACTGAGCCACACCAGGCAGGGCTGCCTAACTGTTTTCCCTAAGTGGTTATATGATTTTACATACCCACCAGCAGTGGATGAGGATTCCAAGTTATGTACATTTTTGCCATACTTGGTATTTTTCTGTCTTTTTGATTAAAGCTATCCTAGTGGATATGAATTGGTATCATGGTGTAGTTTTGGTTGGCATTTTTATAATAGCTAATGATGTTGAACAACTTTTTATGTGCTTATTGGCCATTTGTATATCTTCTTTGGAGAAATACCTATTCAGATCCTAACCCAGTTTTAAAAAATAGGATTATCTGGTTTTTCATATATTCTTTATACATTCTTATTCTGTGGGTTTTCTTTTCACTTTTCTTGATGGTGTCTTTTAAAGTACAAGAGTTTCAAATTTTGAATAAATCAAGTTTATTGATTTTTTCCCTTAATTGTTCATGTCATTGGTTGTATGTCTTACGAAATCATGTCTACCCATCGATCATGAAAATGTACTCCCTCCTGTTTCCTGTAAGAATTTTATAGTTTTAGCTCTTACATTTAGGTCTGCGATTTATTTTGAGTTAATTTTTGTGTATTGTGTGAGGTAGAGTCACAAGTAATTTCTTTTCATGAGTATTTAGTTGTCCCAGCACCAATTACTGGAAGATTTTTTTCCCATTGAATTTTCTTGGCATCTTTGTCAAAAGTCAGTTGACCGTAAATGTAAGGGTTTATTTCTGGGCTCTCAGTTCTGTTTAATTGATCCATATATCTGTGTTATGCCAGTACCACGCTGTCTTGATTCCTGCGGCTTTGTAGTACATTTTTGAACCAGGAAGTGTCAGTCTTCCAACTTTGTTCTCCTTTTTCAAGATTATTTTGTCTGTTTTGGGTGTCTTGCTTTCTTTTTGTATGAATTATAGGATCAGCCTGTCAATTTCTGCAAGACAGGACCCTGGGAATTTGACATGATTGAGTTGAATCGGTAAACCAACTTGGGTAGTATTGTCATCCTTAGTAAAGTCATCTGATCCATG
The DNA here is from genome assembly GCA_007922815.1 of Macrotus californicus. Classification (NCBI taxonomy): domain Eukaryota; kingdom Metazoa; phylum Chordata; class Mammalia; order Chiroptera; family Phyllostomidae; genus Macrotus; species Macrotus californicus. The sequence continues at coordinate 42,058 of VMDR010005917.1, read as the reverse complement.
AACATGGAATGTCTTTTGATTTATTTAGGTCTTCTTTAATTTCTTTCAGTAATATTTTATAGTTATCAAGTGTGCAAGTCTTATACTTCTTTGTTAATTTTTTTCTAAGTATTTGATTCTTATTGATGCTGTTGTGAATGGAGTTATCTTAATTTTATTTTTGATTCATTCATTGTTGGTATACAGAGATTAATTAAATTTTGCATTTGCATTTGCTTGTACTATGGCCAAAATAAATGTTTGGCCAGCACGACTCCTCTTAACAATTTGAGAGTGTTGCTTAATTATTTTTCTTTGATCAGCTACATTGTACACTATAATATCTTGGACTAGTTGTGATTAACTTAGGCTTAGTTAGGTTGTAATTATATAATATAATTATCTTAGTCTTGTATATCACAATAGCACTTTGTATAAAACATTGGATTTAGTAACTCAGACTTAGAATGTAGTACCTTCCATGTCATTACACAAAATATATGTAATTTTTGAAGGAAAAAGTCACCTGGTTTTATTTGTAGATCATTGATGAGTAGTATCTCTAGCTTAGTTGTCGTATAAAATTACAAGTGAAATCTCCATAGTATTTTTTTGTAAACATCACTAACTACATTTGCCATTGAAAGTATGGAGAATTTTTAGTCTGGTTTATTTCATTTATCCTCCTTCAGTAATGGGGTGAAACATTTAACATTTTATTTCATGTTTATGAGATTATTTATCTTTAAAACTTTAACATATTTTTCAGGGTCAGTTAAATGAAAGCATGGACCATGGGGGAGTTGGACCGTATGAACTGTAAGTTTATATGAAAACATCTCACTGTGCTCTCTGTCTTTTCAGTAGGGTTATCAGCTCTAGTTCACAGCCACCGTGTGATTCCAGTGAGCTGTTCTTAAATGTCTAGTCGTATATATAGAATTAGTTTATTGAGTTTGGCATCATTATAGTAAGCTACCCAGGGTTTTGAGATCGTATATGAATTTTGAGTAAAAGATCTTCATTCAGATTCAGAGTATACTAAATATGAGTCTGAATGGGTTAGGAGTTTTCATTAGTTTAGTAGAGAACTAACTTTTCTTACTGAAAATAAAATAGTTAGAAATGCCCCTAGGAGTCAAATGGTTCTTGTTTCACTTATAGCATACCATTCAAACCGAGATTTGTGCAGTCTAAAGTATTTTTAGGCATGTACCATTAGGGGAGTATGGTGATTAATCTGTTCTGTACCCTAACCCTTGGGTTGGGAGGAGGCTGAGATCACTCATATAGAAAGCATTTATGTGACTGACAAAATTGCCACCCTTTCAGAGTCTTTAAATCACATTCATAGCCCATATGGAAAGGTGTGTGGATGTATTTTTATAAGCAGGAATGTATGTAGCATAAAGACTTGAACTAATTGAGTACTTTTAGAATGCTCCCAGGTTTTCTGCTGAGGTTGGATAATACCTGATCGTACAGACATTGTGAATGAACTGAATTTGAATAACTGGAAGTTTTTTTTCCTTTGTCAACTTGTTCTAGTTTATCTTAGTTTGGGGTGTTTGACACTTACGAAGAGAAATGCTGGCCAGCACTTTATGTAAACAGGCAGATAAGTAGGCAGTTTGTCAAGCTGCCCTGACCTGGACCTGCCATGTCATTGGATCATTATGTTTACTTAGAGCACAGATACTAAATTTGCTATCACGTACTTTTTTCCTTTTACTACATTAGATTACATTTCTCTTTCTAACAGTATGCTGAAAGTAATTTAACTTTTTGCAAATTTACTTTTGATTTTGCTTTTCTCTCCAGTGGCATGGAACATTGTGAGAAATTTGAAATCTCAGAAACTAGTGTGAACAGAGGGCCAGAAAAAATCAGACCAGAATGTTTTGAGCTACTTCGGGTACTTGGTAAAGGGGGCTATGGAAAGGTAGGAAGTATTTTTGAAATGAGAGCTGTTGTCTGTCTCGGGTCGATTGCTGGGGTGCACCCTGGTTTCAGTGGCCCTCTTCAGTCTGCGTGCGCTGGCTGTCAGCAAAGGATGTAATCGCTTACTCTGTCTTATTTGAGGAATGTGCAGCAGTTTCCTCCTTCTACCACCATACACATGAGAGCCTGGCACGTAATTGGCACTCAGTCAATATTTGTTATAAATGTGATATTATTTGTTATAAGTTATTACAATATTTGTAATAAATAGTAATTGTTCCAGGTAAAGTGTGTTATTAGAGGATCCATTTCTTCCCTTGGTTTTAATACCTTCTATAGGTATCCTCTTAAAAAACAAACAAATCACTCCTTGTTTTCCAGAGGCCTGGTACATTAATATGTTACTGTTGTCTATTAATCTGAATTGGTTTTCTTTGACTTAAAAGTAGAGCAACAGTTAGGGAAGTTGATGAATATAAGAGGGGAGAAGAAAAATGAATAGAACTTCTTAGTTTCAGAGTTTTTCCCAAGGCTTTCTAATTTAAGACCTTTGAGTGTTCTGCCCAAGACAGTTTATTACCTAGCCATTCACCATCAGAGTTGGGTAACTATTTATGTATTGTGTAGTGTTAATTTTCACCAAGAATAACATTTGTGGTATATTCTTAGGCTTAATGATACATTCAGTATGTTCTAACCATCTTGAATGTGTAACACATGAACTTTGAGTCTCATATATTTTAGCCATTGCTTGAAAATGTTATAGCTGGCTATTTTAAGGACTATTATTTTAAACGATAATTCCTGTCAACTGTTACTAAATAGTTTTATGTGATACAAGAACAGTGGAATCCTCGGAAGAAATTTATGAAATATTTTATAATTTTTAAGTTTGGTATTATGCTCCTGGGAACCCTGTTTATAGCTTTTCTAAGCAAACTTGTGTTTTGTGTATAAACATACAGTGTTCATCACTAGATGGTCATTGCCCAACTTTGCCACCAGATGTCAGCAGACCAAACGGGAAGGTCCTGTGTTGTGTGACAGAGTTCACTACTAACTCTTTAATACAGTCTGCTCTTTTAGCCCCTCATTTTTGCACACAGCCCTTCTTAGCACTAGTTTTTATGAGTATGTAAACTACTGTATCATTTGTTTCTTATCAATAGGAATTAAAGGAATGTGACTAGCATAGTTTAGACTTTAATAACATACAAACATTTTTATTTTTGTACAGGTTTTCCAAGTACGAAAAGTAACAGGAGCAAATACTGGGAAAATATTTGCTATGAAGGTGCTTAAAAAGGTGATTCCTTGCCTCCTCTTTTCCCCCCAAACTATATTATTAATTGCTGTAAAATCCGCATTTTGGCCTAAAATTCTCAGTCAAAAAATATTTTGAACACAATTATAAGTCCTCTGAGAATGTGAGATATGTTTGATTGTTATTCCTATTTTCTTTCTGCTTGGGTGGGGGTTACAAAGCAGCGTTCTTTCAGTTCTTCTCTGTGGTAACTCTTAGCTCTTTGTTCTGGTCTCCATATTTCTAAGTAATAAGCATATTCTGCTGTCTCTTAACTCATCAGTTTTAGAATTGTATATTGACTTTTATTTGACTCTCTTCATACCTTCCTCTCTTTACCCTGTCCTCTCATTTTGCTTCAGTTTTATTGAATCTGTGATTGCCTTCCCATACTTTCCAACAACTCTGTAAAATACCTTTCAGGCCCGTGTTCTGCGGTCATACTTATTATTAGATAATCTGTCAGTTCCGTTGACTTTCCTAGAGACGTTCCACAGGAGCCTTCTGTGCTGATAGCTCTCTGGGCATATTGGACTTTCCTTTACCACAGTCCTGGGAATTCTCTTGACTCTTTCCGCATTGGATTCTTTCTTTCCTGGGTCCCATATCTTCCTTCTTCCTAGTTTATGCTCTTGTTCCCTTGTTTTGGTGATCACCTACTAGTAGCTTCCTGAGAAAGGGTGCATGAAGGTAAATTTGGGGGAGAAACATTGCATATTTGAAAATTTCCTTATTATGCCCTCATCCTTATTTGATTGGGTGCAGTTTTAAGTTGAAAGCAATTTTCACTCAGGATTTTGCTCCATTTTTGTCTAGTTTTGAATGTTTCTGTTGAGAAGTTCCTTACCATTCTGACTTCCAATCTTTCATAGATTTATTTTTCTGTGAAGATATTTAAGATTTTCGTTTTTATTTCTGATATTCTGACTTTTTACAGTGATATGTTTTGCTTTGATTCTTATTTTATTTTTACTCTTTCAATCTTAAAAGTTCTAGTTCTTCAGCTCTAGGAAATTGTATTATGATCTCTTTGATAACTTACTCCTCTACTGTTTTCCTGTCTTCAGATTGAAGTTAGTTGGATGTCGAACCTCCCGGACTGATCATCTGGTTTTCATGTCTCTTCCATTTGTTCACTTCCTTGTCTCTGCGTTTACTTTCTGACACTTTTCTAGAAATTGATTGATTGATTTGGGTTTTAGAGACAAAGAGGAAGGGACAGAGAGGGAGAAAACACATCGATTTGTTGTTCCTTATGCATTCATTGGTTGATTCTTGTATGTGCCCTGATAGGGTATTGAACCCACAACTGTGGCATATTGGGACAATGCTTTAACCAATTGAACTACCTGACCAGGGCATAGAAATTTATTGTGTCACTTTTTTTTTAACATTTTATTTATTTTTAGAAAGAGGGGAGTGAGGGAGAAAGGGGGGAAAAGAAACATGGACTGGTTGCCTCTTGCATGCCACCAGCTGAAGACTTGGTTCACAGTCCAGGCCATGTGCCCTGACCGGGAATCAAACCAGCGATCCTTCGGTTTGCAGGCCTGCACTGACTCCACTGAGCCACACCAGCCAGGGCTGTGTCACTTTTCTAAGTTCCTGTTTTGTTTGACTTTGATTTAGCCTTTCTGTTCCATGTCAAAGGCCTTAAGATGTCTGGTGTCCTTCACTGATCATATTTAATTGTGGGATTCTGAAAAGCTGATCAAAAGTTTTATGTATGTAGGCTTCTTTGTAGGGCACTCATGTAGTTACCCAGCAATTGACTGAGAACCTCAAGTGTCAGTGTCTGTAGATCTGTTTTCTGGTATGGATTCATTGGTGCTGAGGAACGTCCTCTATTCTTTTGCCTAGAAAAACATTTTGCAGATAGATGAGATAGAGGAGATAGAGATCTCACCTTTCCACACATACAGGCTTTCACTGAAGTCATTTTTATTGATACTTCAGTACTTCACTCTATATTGATCTTTCACTCTCTTTTTTTCTAAAAATACATCCCAAGTGGTAGTTCCCTGGCTAGTTAGTGGGGATAGGAACTTTTTTTGGTGTATCTTTTCCTTATACAGACTTTCAGATAATCTCCAGAGAAATCTCCCCGTTTTTAGCAATCCACCTTCTGCTTGCTGCGGCCCCTGATGACTCTTATTTTTCCCCTTCCTTTTTATTTTTGCCTCTAGTTTTTGAGCCCTGCTAGGGTTCTGTAGACGGAATCAATTTCTTTTGAGTTGTCGTTATTGTCACGCATTTAGGTTTGGTCATACCCACTCTACTAAGTCGTGTGCTGTTGCTCTGGCCCCTTCTGTCTTCACTTTTTTGAGGTGTGAAGCTACCCATGTTTCCTAGTTTTATTGAAAATGGATTATGTATATTTGGGTTTTTGTTCTTTTTATTTGGTCTTAATTTCTGAAAAGATCACACTGTCTTAAAACAAGTATTAGTAGAAAACTATTAAAAGGTAATCAAAATGACTTTTTAAAAAAAATTTGTAGGGTATTTAATACTTTGGTTTTTACCTTCTTAATTTTCACTTAAGCAGTATAAATAGCTTCTTACTTTAAAATCTGAGGAACATACTATGGCCACACATTATTGGTGATTGTTTGAAAGAAGCAGTTTAGGTATCCTGAACATCAACTTCTGCGTTAGCAGGTCAGGATTAATCTGCTATTTGGTTTTCCCATTGGAATCATTTGAGATTAATGATTTTTAATCTGTAAACCATATCAGGTGTAGAATTGGAGACCGTATAATAATGCTGATTCTAGAAATATTAAAAGAAGTACTGGTCAGGCCTGATAATCAGGGCTGAGTATAATTAGTCATATTCAGTAATTATATTTTGAGTGAGATATGTTTCTGACACAGGTATCTGTATTGAAAAGAAGAGGGTGGTGGTGTTTTTTCCCACTGTAGATGGGTGGGTGTGGTGTATTGGGAAATCCATAGACTTAATTACTGCTAAATGGCAGGCCTCGTTTTTGGGCCCAGGCATCTAAGACCTAACTTACTCGCCTCTCCTTTTACCTAGCTATCACTCCTTCCCATTTTCAGGGTTTTTCTTTCCCTAAGCCTGGCTAGAGAACCGGATATAGTCCCATTCTTCTCTCGATGTCCCTGAAAAAGCTCACTGGAAAAATAATGAAAGCGAAGAGGTTGCTAGGGTTAAGCCCAGGGTTCTAACTCCTAAATCCCGAGGTTAGATAACTCTGTACCCGCTTTGAGTTTATTCTTCTGACTTTTTATCCCGGAAGTGGAGAGCACTAACCCTATGACCTGAGTAGTCGGTGAGAATATACTGCTTTCCGAAAGCCTTGAAGGATAAAGCAGAGTAGAACCAGGGGTCCCCTTTTCTTAAATTAGTTGTTTGTATCTGGACAGTCTGTCCTTATGGGTATGGTCCCATCTGGGTATTTGCTCGTGGTGGAGTGTTGAGGAAGAGACTGTTTCCAACAACTATCCCTCTACCCTACCGTTGGGAAAAAAAAATGTACTCTGGAAGCAAACTGTTTTTGCCTGTGGCATTGTTTTGGCCTACACTGTAAGTTTTAGAACCTTTGACCAAAGGCTAGTGGCTCACAGATAGGTCATACTTCTTCCATTCTTTCTTTTGTTGAACCAGTTAGAACCTGCAATGAGCCAGGCATTATGCTAGATACTAGGATTTAGCATTTGAAACAAATACACTCTCCGCCTCTTACTCTGCTTACTGTTTAATTCAAGGGAAGTACTGATTAGCTTCTTTTTTAAAACAGTTTTTAAAAAAATTGATTTTAAAGAGAGAGGAAAGGAGAGAGAGCAACATTGATTTGTTGTTCTACTCATTTATACATTCATTGTTGCTTCTTTTTTTTAAAAAATATTTTATTTATTTATTTTAGAGAGGGGAAGGGAGGGAGAAAGAGGGAGAGAAACATCATGGGTGGTTGCCTCTCTCATACTGCCCACTGGGGACCTGGCCTGCAACCCAGGCATGTGCCCCGACCGGGAATCTTACCAGTGACCCTGTGGTTTGCTGGCCGGTGCTCAATCCACCAAGCCACACCAGCCAGGGCGTCATTGTTGCTTCTTGTTTGTGCCCTGACCAGAGATCGAACCTGCAATCTTGGTGTATCAGGATGGCTCTCTAAGCAACTGAGCTACTGGCCAGGGCCAAGCTTGTTCTTAAAATTACTCTTCTACCCTGTGGTCAAAATCCAGACTACTTTGAGGTTTAATCATATAGCACTCTCTTACCTTTTATAAGTCTTTTTCCCACACTCCCAGGTCTTGTCATCCTGAGTGTCTTCACTGTCCTTATATTAAATAAGTAATCCATAGCCTAGCCTTTTAATTCCTTAATGATGTCAATTCTATTAGTTTTCACCTCCATTCCACCTCACTAGCCCCCATGGTTGTATCCTCTACCTCTGAAATATTGAGCTAAAATAGAAAAACAACTTTTTTACTTCTTTATTCCCATAATGCCTGGTCTTTGGCCATAAGCCCTTTAGTCTTTTGACCTTTCTGTTTTTTTTCTGAAGTTCCTAGCCTCTTATTTCATTGTATGCTTTTCCTTTTTTAATGTATAAGCTATTTAAAAGTTTTTTTAAATTTTTATTGAATTTATTGGGGGTGACATTGGTTAATTCACTTTATTCTGAATCTAGCCTAATCAACAAAATCTACCTTTTAGTCACTTGCTAGCTCCGTTGACCTTGTATTCAGGAAAGTCCTAATCTTACTCAGTTTAGTTGTCAGTGCTCCTTTATTCTTGTCTCTCAGCTACTGAGCATTACTGGCAGAAAAGGGTCAAACTTGAAGATGCTGCTGGGTCAAATTCATAGTCCCCAGTTCATTTGGACCCTCGGTACTCACTAAACATTTTTCTGCATATCCCTAGACAACTCCTTCCGTTCTCTGCAACTGTTCAAGCCTTTGCTATCCCTCCCTCTATCCCTTTTAGCAGACGCTTCTCTTTCTGCTTGAGGCCGTCAGATGTGACTCCCTTTGACTTTTTGCGCTGAACTCTACCCTCAGTACCGCGTTAGTCTGCATTTTCATCCATCTCTACTTCTTTCTCTCCAGTCTTAGTGGGAGATATGTTCCTCCTCCTTTCGAAAGCCAAACCCTCTCTTTATGTTTTGCATCACATCCCTTTCTGCTTCTTTAGGGTCTTTTCTCTGCCACTTCTCTCTCTCTTATTTATATATATTCATGTCTTTGCTGTATTTAGCCAAACAAACCCTTCCTTCATTCAGGGTCTCTCTGTAACTTTCTCCTTCTTTCTCTTTCACAGCTGAATTTCTTGAGAAGTCATGTTTTATTCTTTTTTCCCTCACTATATTTTGACTTAATGATTTCTGTTGCAATGAAACTCTTGTCCCGTAGGTCCCCACCAATCTCCTAATTGCTGAATCCAATGATCTTTACATAATTCATCCTTAACTTACCTCTCTGTTGCATTGGAGCTATTTGCAGCATTTGGAAACACTGCTTCCTTGACTTCTGTGATTCTACTTTACTAACTTTTTATCTTATCTGTTAGTCCTTTACCTCTCAGACTTTCTCAGAATTACTTACTTAAAAAATTCAAACCTCCTGAACAGTTAAAAAATAATATATCTTTGAAATTTTTTAAGTTTTCCAAAGAGTTACAAGACTAGTACAGTGATCACCATTGTTAAGTTTGCCTGTTTTCTTTGTCTGCCCCTCCCTCTTGTCATTTCCTCATGATTTTTAATTGATTTGAGAGAGAGAGAGAGAAACATTGATTTGTTGTTCCACTTGTTTATGCATTCATTGGTGGTTTCTTGTGTGTGCCCTGACCAGGTATCTAATCATATCCTTGGTGTATCAGGATGATACTCTAACCAACTGAGCTAGCCAGCCAGAGCCTATTAAAATTTTTTATTTATTTTTATTGTAGATATCGTGGCACTTCACCCTTAACTTTTTTTTATCTCTCTGTGTATGTATTTTTGTATGTATCTCTCAAGAATAAGGGCATTTTGTTTTCTTATTTTTTAATATCCTCACCTGAGGACATGCTTAGTGATTCTTTTTATAGAGAGCAGGAGGGAGGGAGATAAAGAGGAAGAGAAACCTCGATGTGAGAGAAACATTGATCACTTGCCTCTCCCACATGCTCTGACTGGGGACTACACGTACCCTGACTGGTGACGGAACCTGCAACCCAGTCATGTGCCCTGACAGGGAATCGAACCCGCAGCCTTTTTGTTTATAGGACAGCATTCCAACCAGTGGAGTCACACTGGCCAGGGCTGAGGGCATTTTCATATGTAACCACAGTATAATTGTTATACTTGGGAAATTTAACATTGATATATAGTACTGTTCTCAAATTTTCAAATACATTGTCCGTACTCAAACTTCCCCATTGTGTCAGTAATATCCTTTCTAGCCATTATGTTTGTTTTTGCTGTTCAGGATCTAATTATTTATTTATTTATATATTGAATTTATTGGTGTGACATTTCTTGTGTTTGTTTAAAATCATGGCTTCATTTTGCTATCGCTAATTCCAGTCCAGTTTCATAAGGTTCTTCTTCCCTCAGTCCATATTTACATCTCTATTTTACATTATAAGATGCCTGATAATGTCAGGAAATTTACTCATTTGCTCAGTTGTACAATGTATGCTTAATAGTTTGAGAAGACCAATACTGCTCGCAGCTACAAACCCACTGAGTGTGGTTTAAGATATCTTAAGTATAACATAGGAAGTACAGTAAATAACTGTGTGGTGCCAGGTAAGTACTAGAATATCAGGGGGAACCCTTTGTAAAGTGTATGATTATCTAACCACTACGCTGTACACCTGGAACTAATACAAAAGTAATAAGGAATGTAAACTGTAATTGAAAAAAAAAGAAAAAAGATTTCTTTGCAATTTTTGGGATGCTATGCTTACATATATGTCACTGAGTATGTGATGTAGTTACTTAAATATTTTTAGTCTACTGTGGTAAATTTTACTGTAACATTCAATTACATACACGTATTTCTGAGCCCTGGCCATATAGCCCAGTTGGTTAGAGCATTGTCCCAATACACCAAGATTGCAGGTTTGATCCTGGGCTAGGGCACATACAAGAATCAACTAATGAATGCATAAATAAGGGAAACAAATCAATGGTTTTTTCTCTCCCTTCTCTCTCTCTAAAATCAGTCAATAAAAATATATAAAATATATGTATTTCTGTTGTGCTCAGTTTTTTTTTCCTCTGCCATCCATGTTTATTTAACTTTATTTTTGGAATGTGTGAAACATTAACATGGTTCAGAATTCAAAATCTCTGTTTTATAATCAGTAATATTTGATTTAGGCCAGAAAAAAAAATGAATGAGAAAACCATTGAGGTGTTACTCAGAAGGTGTATCTCATTCTCTTTCCTACCTTTCTATTGTCATTAGCTTTGGTTTATCTTAGCTGTGTTTTATAATTGCAGATGTAAGCAGAGACACATATACATATTCTTATTTCCCCTTTCTTATACTAAAAGGTACCCTACTGTATATACTGCCGTGCCGTATATGTTCTTTTGCACCTTGCTTTTGTAGAGATGTTTCTCGTTCTTTGTATAACTTTTTTACACATCGTGTAGCTAGTCCGTAGGTTTTCAGCCAACATTTATGCATGGGCATTTAGGAAGTTTCTAATATTTCACGTTTACAGATAATATTGCAACTAATAAACCTTGTGTATATGCTTTTTCCTGTTGCTGGAGGCACACCAGAATTTAGTCCTAGAACTTAGACTTACCATGTCCGAAACAATGCATCATTTTTTTCCCAAAACGTTTTTCTTCACATCCGTTACCTGTTATTAAATGACACCATTGTCTGTGCTATTACTTAAACAGGAACCATGATATCACTGTCTCCTCTCACATCTAGTTAGTCAGCAAGTGCTAATGATGTACCTTTACCCTTTCTGTTTTTCTCAGCCTTCATTTTCTTTGTTACAGGTCTGACTTCTTGCTTAGTTCATTGTCCTGGACTTCTAACTGGTCTCATTTCATTTTTTCCTTAGAACTCCACGTTGTTACTAGAACTGTCTTTCTGAAAGCCCAGTTACTCATTTTCCTTACCTCAGCGTTGCTCCTCTGCCTCTAAGATAGGATTCAAACACTTTCGCTTAGATGCTTGGCCTTCTGTTTTCTGGCCTCCACCACATCTGCCTAATCGCTAACCACTTCTAACCATACTGAACTACTTATAGAGTCACTAAACATGTCTTGTCCTGTCAAGCCTCTTTTGCACTGGGAATGCTTTTTTAATGTCCTCCACATTTTATCTTAGTAACTTTTCATGGTGCAGCTTAGGTACCACCACCTCAAGGAAGACTTCTTACCAGGTCAGATGTAGTTGCCCTGTTCACCCATTGCACCTTATGCCCTCCCCCATTAACTTATATCCCTGAGACCTGAGGCTCCTATGGACTACAGACTCCTTCTGTTAGTTCTGCTTGTGTGGTACAGAGCCCAGAGCATAGTAGACATTCAGTAATTATTGAAGATATGAATAAACTTAATCTGTTACATTTTTTAAAAAGTATCTTTAGTTTTTTATTCATTGTATATGTTCACTGCAAAAAAATCCAAACAGTGCAGGTATATATAAGATTTAAGTGCTTTCCATTGATCCCTATCTCATTTTTAGTGGTAACTATGATTAATAGTTTAATATTGGCAAGAAAAGCACAAATTAGATTTTCCAGTTACTGTAGAATCAAATGTCTACTATTTTGTTCTTATAGATCATCTCTTTTCCTTTAGGCAATGATAGTAAGAAATGCTAAAGATACAGCTCATACAAAAGCAGAACGGAATATTCTGGAGGAAGTAAAGCATCCCTTCATTGTGGATTTAATTTATGCCTTTCAGACTGGTGGAAAACTCTACCTCATCCTTGAGTATCTCAGCGGTCAGTACACACAGTTTGGTGTAATTATCTGCATTGCTCCAGAAACTGGGTCAAAACATTAGTTTCCAATGGAAAAGTGCCTTTTCCCAATGTGATCAAATAGTTCTTAAAATGGACGACTACATTGAAATGAGGAATTCAGATACGTCCAGATGTTTCTTTTTTGCTGACAAATATGAAGGAAACTTTAAAAGTTAAGATTTTTTCTCCCATCTGTAAAATTTTATCTTATTTCCTTTGTAATCAGTTATTTAATAAAATAACAGACACTTACTTGATAGAGCCATCAAATTGACTGCACTTGGGTAAGATACTGTAATTCAAATAAACCATTAAAATATTTCTTTCTAAACTGAAGTGGAAAACTTACTGACAGTGTTGCTTAAGATATTGAGTATTTTTGGAAATGCATCTTAAAACAGAAGTATTTTGGTTTAATGGAGCTTATTGATAGGTTAAGCAGTTTACATTAGAAACCATCTACATGCCCCAGGGTTTACCACCTCCTGGGAACTAGTGCTCCTCCTGTCATTTCTAGAGCCAAGCAAACACACTTGAGTTTTCTGAAAAACAGAGATTTCTTAATAGCATGTAACCCTGAACAGAAAGCTGCAGAATTTAAGAGCTTTTTTGTGACATTTAGCATTTTTTCTTGGAACTTAATTTTGACATAATTTTAGATTTCTACAAAAAGTTGCAAGAATAGTACAGACAGTTTTCATATACCCTACACCTAGGTCCCCTAAGTGTTACCATTTCCCTCAATCGTTTTGTTTCACCCTCGTCTTTCTTTTTCTCTCTCTGTACACGTATATATGTATGTGTGTATATGTGTATATACACCCATGGATACATATATACATAGTTTTTGTGAACTATTTAAGAGAGTGTTGTCAACATGATTTCCCTTTACCCCTGAATACCTTAGTGTATATTTTCTAAAATCAATGATAGTATCTTACATAACTATACTAAAATTATTAAAAATAGGAAATTAACATTGATACAGTAATCTCCTTAGTTTTCTTTAATCTGGAACAGTTCCTCAGTCTTTCTTTGTCTCTCGTGACTTTGACATTTTCGATGAGTACAGGCAAGTTGTTTTGTAGAATGCATCAGTTTGTGCTTATCTGATGTTTCCTCAGGATTAGTTTCAGGTTATGCATTTTTGGAAGGACCATCCAAGTGACATTGTTTCCTTCTTTGTGTATCACATTAGGAGGGACCTGGTACATATATCTTTGTATAAGGTCCTGTCTGCTGGTTTTTACCCTGGTGAGGTTTTCCCTTTGTAATTAATAAGTAGCATGAGGAGGTATTTTGAGATTACTTAAATATGTCATCTGTCATCAAGCTTTTTGCATATGGTTTTAGCATCCATTGATTCTTGCCTAAAACAATTAACTGATGGTTGTCAAGTGATTTTTCTTATTCCATCATGCCTCCTTCATTTATTATTTGGCATTGAGCTGTAATGAAGAGCTTTCCCATCTCTCCCATTTAAAAAATATACTTATCTAAGATTTATTTGTCTATTCATTGATTTATACTACTGTGGACTCATGGATTCTAAGATTATTATTCAGTGGGCTATAACCCTTTATTATCATTGATTTTGATACTCAAATTGTGTCATGCTTTTTACAAGGCTGCTGTCAGCTTATTGTAGTCTAAGAGTTATGAGACCGTGGGCATTCGCTAATTTGCAAGGGTAGTTCAAATTACATACTAACATTTTTCTACTTGCGGGTGAAGTGTTAGAGAAGCTTTAATCAAGATTTCTTTTTTAACTTGGATCTGGAATCTATAAATATTTTTAAGTTTATAGATGTAAAACCTAGGATTCCAAAATTTCCATATTTCACATAAGAGAGGGAACACTGCTAAAAATAGAATCCTGAGGACTCTGTTTTAGACCTATAATTTTTAGATCTGTTTTTTTAAGGAGCTGATGTCTTTTAATTATGGTTAAAAGAAAAGCACAGACCCTCTCATTAGAAATGTGTTGGAAGTAAAGATTGTTTTATTTTGTAATGCCTTTTCTTTTTCTTTACAGGAGGAGAATTATTTATGCAGTTAGAAAGAGAGGGAATATTTATGGAAGACACAGCCTGGTAAGTAAAATTTTTGTGGATGTATGGATTCAGGTAATGATTTATATAATTACAAGCAAAGCCTATTCCCACTGCGGGCAGCCGAATGATTCAATAAATTGTTCTGGAGCCAGTTGGTCACTCAGGACTTAAAGGGGGAGAAGCAGCTTTGCAGCTGGGCAGCTATTGGAGGTCACATCATTCCTTTGCCTCCAGGCCTTGGGTGGAGCGCTCTTCCTCTTCATGCCAGTTCCTAACAGAACCATTCTCACTGGGGCTTTCTTTCCTTGAATTGGTAAGCTGCCTGCCTTGGTTGTGGGTGAGTGTGATTTTCCAGTGAAACTTTATGTTTGGAACAATGGAAAGTGTCAGCAATCATCTCATTTTTTTAGACTTTCCAGTTCCCAAGGTGCAGTCTTAGGGAGGTGATAAGCCTGCACATATTATCTGTGGATTGATTCTGTGGCTAATATGGGATCTGCCCTTGTATTTCTTAAGATGGCATCTGTTTCAGATTAAAAATATGCACATCCTTTTGTGAGATGACAGTATTGGGTAACAATAAATCAGTTTATCCTACACATTAATTGAATAGAAGACACTTAAATGTTTTTTCTACCTTAATTACCAAACTGCATTCCATTGTTTAATTTCAGGCCTTTTCTAACACAGAAGCTGCATTTAAGAGCCTTAGGGATGAAGTGCCCTTTTTTGGAGGAGGCTCTCTGAGCCATGTTGGAGGCTGTTTGTGGTCGTGCTGGCTGTGAAACTGCCTCAGTCCTCTAGGACACACCCTCTCCATCCTGGAGTAATCTGCAGGATTGCACCATTGTTATGCAGCCAGTATTGCAGTGCCTTGTGCTTTTCGAATCCAGACAGGGTTGGCTCAGCCCTTTATTCTTTTGAGGTAGATAAATTTGAGTGTCGCACAGTTTGTAGCTGTGGGCTGTCTGGCGAGAGGGAGGGCAGACTCCGTGGGCATGTGCTGTGTGTAAACATGCAGCTGTATTAAGTAAGGGGTGAGTGGGCTTCTGAGGGTCAGGTTAGGAGGTACCTTCTGAAACTAAGATTTGCTCATTGAGAATAACGAAATTCTTATTTCCTGTGGGATTTTATAATTGGGGGTGGGTGGGAAAGATCTGCTTTGATCTGAATGACTGTTGGCCTAGTTCCTATACAGACAGAGCAAGACATGGTCAGTAACAGTTTGGCTTATTCTGGACTTCTTTGCAATTTTAGCAATATGTTCTGATGATGAAATAAAACATTTATAGTTTCACTAAATGAGTGAAACATGTCTCCATGCCTTTTGGCAGCATCCTATGCCATCTCTTCCCTCAATATCCCCCCCGCCACTGATTTGGTCTTTGGTGCATGTCTATTTCTTCCAAGGTATTTTGCTCCATACATAAACTGCTTTGAGTAGATTACTCTTTTTAATTTTATTAAATCACTTTTGTTTCCAGCTTTTACTTGGCAGAAATCTCCATGGCTTTGGGGCATTTACATCAAAAGGGGATCATCTACAGAGACCTGAAGCCGGAGAATATCATGCTTAATCACCAAGGTGGAGATATACTGTAAACAATTGTATAGTAAATAATCATCTTAAAATCCTCCTACACAGGTCATGGTCATTTTCAGAGTCCCATATTCATGTGTCTATTATTATATACATTTCTCCATCAGAATTTATGGCATCATGATACTTGCGGAGATTTAAATATTTAGGTATTTATGTTTGATTTATGGTATTTATTTATGGTTAAAGGGAATTGAGGATAACTGGCCACTCAACTGCCTTTTTAAATTTAATTCTTACTCTTTATAGTTTATCACTTTTTAGAAATCCTTATATAAAATGTGGTGAGCCAAAGCCAGTCCAAACACAAATTTTGGTTAATTCCTTAAATTGGAAAGTGAATCTTAACTTTACATATTGGGTTTTCTTTAATGATAAAAATACATAATTATTAGAAGTAACACTTTTTGTGATTATTTTTATTAATGCTATAAAAAAGGACAGGCGTAGAATTGAACCAAAATAATTGATGTGGCTTTGGAAGTAAAATGTTTAGTAGACGTGAATTTATTCTTGCTGTACATTTGTGACAACAAATGTAAAAATCAGACATTAATATTCTGTACAGTTATAGATCCAGCAAAGTGGGCTCTGATTTTAGTTGCATCCTGGCACAGACAGTTCAGTTTATGTGAGTAATCTGGGCTGGCTAGACTTGGCAGTTGACTCACACTTCAAAGGAGCACCCAGCTAAACCAGGGCATCTGGGGGGCTGGCAACAAGCTAACCAGGGTATCTGGGGGGCTGGAAACAAGCTAACCAGGGCATCTGGGGGGCTGGCAACGAGCTAACCAGGGCATCTGGGGGGCTGGTAGCAGCTGCTGATCCTTAGATGTCTACAAAATGATGAACAAGGTAGTTAACAATTTTAAATTCGTGGGCAGAAAGTGATGCATGGACAACTAATGCCTATATGTATAAATGTTTCAAACTGCTTTATTCTCTCCCCTTTCCTTTCATTTTTTTTTAAAGGAGAAATTCTATATTTAACCAAGTATATCATGGGAATATATATATTTTCCTCCCTCCCAGTTCTGTACCCATCCCCCAAACATGGATACTGATTCAGAATTATAAGACATACAATAGAATAGGGAAGTGACTAGTTAACTTCTTTGATTCATAACCTTGGGTGTGTCAGGTTTTTCTGTGAAAATAGAGGTCATATTTCTTCTGTGTCAGAGTGAAGTACATATTTACACTTGAATCAATAGGCCATTGCCTTTCCTTTTTTCTGAAATAAACCTGGAGTAGTAGGATCCTTGGGGTTGTTGAACCACTGGATATCTAATGACAGTTGAGTAAAGCTGAACTTGAACTGAAATGTTCTTTGTGTAAGGTGGTATTTATCACTTTTTGAATCTGAGATGTTGGTCCCATGCCATGTAGCAATTTAATTTCTTTTTATGAACTGGTAGCTTATTGGTAGAATGAACTAACCTGTCATAGTGACTTTCTGAGACCATTTTAAGAACTGTCAAGTCACAGTTCACTGTGATAAAAACTATATATTTGAAGTATGGTGTCACACCTTTGTTTAAAAGGTCGAGTATCTTTATTAGGTTCTTTGTATTTAAACCAGACTTCCTCTAGTTTTCCCAGGAATTACTTTCTCAGGATGGAAGAGGATTCTAGGTATAGGAAAAGCTGGGGCCTTAGACAAACTATTTCACTCTTTTATCTTTATTTTCCCTTTTCTAGATAGATAATATCATTGGCAAAAGATGACTCTGCCCTAGCCTTAAAGAGTTAACAACCCGTTTTATGGTTGACACCTCACTAGTTCCTGACATCTTAAAAAAAAGTAAAGTAGAAAAGAGTGAAGTGGAAGGGTAGATTATTATCTTGTATGATGTTCAAACGCTGCATGTACTTAGGATTCCCAGAATAACTGTGCTGCAATCTTTCATTGTAGGTCATGTGAAACTGACAGACTTTGGACTATGCAAAGAATCTATTCATGATGGAACAGTCACACACACATTTTGTGGAACAATAGAATACATGTGAGCTGCATGTTGAAAGCAATATAACTGGTTTGGGGGCAATAGCTGTCTTTTGCCTGGTTTAAGTAATAGTGTGCTAAGTTTTCTGTAGCATTATTTGGCTTCATATTTTGTTTTTAAAATTCTTACTCAGATGATATGCAAATAGATGAATTTTTTAGACATACTGTTTTTCTCATTGTAGGGCCCCTGAGATCTTGATGCGAAGTGGCCACAATCGTGCTGTGGATTGGTGGAGTTTGGGAGCATTAATGTATGACATGCTGACTGGAGCAGTAGGTGCACAGTTAAAAGCTACACGTATTATGTATGGTCTGTGCTGAGTAGTTGCTAAGTCCTTGTAGCAGGAGACATTTCCTGTGCTTCTTGAAAATATTACCAATGGAGTTATTTTTAAAAATGTAGCACCACAAATGCTTTTTTAGTAAGTAGTATGGACCCCCTGTACTTTGAAAAATACCTTCATTTAAATTATCTATGTCATGGCAGTCCTTTGAAATAGATGTAAAATAGATACTGCCCTTAATTTATAAATGGAGAAAGTGAAGCATAAAATCACATAGGTCACCGATTATCACACAGAGTTAATGGTGGAAACTCAGTTCCTTCAGCACATTGCTATTTCCTCCGTCTCGCTACTTAAAAACTACAGGTCTTCTGCCGTCCCCACATCACAGCATACACTTCTATTCTCTGCGTCACTGACTGATTCAGGAAGTGGGTAATTCTGATCGTGGGAAATTTGAGTTTTTATATGCTAAGTTTTCTCACTCTCTTCCACTCTTAGCCCCCGTTCACTGGGGAGAACAGAAAGAAAACGATTGACAAAATCCTCAAATGTAAACTCAATTTGCCTCCCTACCTCACACAAGAAGCCAGAGATCTGCTTAAAAAGGTAGGTTCTTAAACAGGCACTGAAACCATAAGCCTCAACTAGTAGGATTTAAATAGAATTCAACATACATTTTGACTAAAAATTCATGCATGCATATTGAATGAAAAAGCCTACAGTTTTTGTAGGGAAAGTGCAAATTTGTTTTAAGATTTTATCTTCTTTTTATTTCCCAATAATGTTTACTAGTAATTAATATATCATATTTTCCCAAGGCAAAATAGATAAGCAAATTCTGCAAAGAAAAAATTCTATAAAGTAAATCAGTTTAGCTAAGTAAAATTCATCAGTGGTTTTTCCTTCTTCCTAAAGCTGCTGAAAAGAAATGCTGCTTCTCGTCTCGGAGCTGGTCCTGGGGATGCTGGAGAAGTTCAAGTAGGGATTGGCAAGCTTGGTGGTTTGAGGGGAAGATAATGTTAATTTTATGTGTTTGTGAAGGTTGTATGTAGTTGCTTATAAGTATAGCTTATTTTGTGATTGGTAACTTAGGGTCGGCAGTTGTCAATCCCGTGAAGTCTATTCCCCATGACTGTTCTTCCTGCTCTTTTTTTTCCTAGGCTCATCCATTCTTCAGACATATTAACTGGGAAGAATTGCTGGCTCGGAAGGTGGAGCCCCCCTTTAAACCTCTGTTGGTATGTATACAGGAAAGCATATGATTTGAGGGACCTGGTACTGTTTTCGAGTAAGAAAATCTCAGAGCAGGCAGAAACATTTATTAACAGTTTAATAAACTTTGGTCTGTTATCTCTTCTCTTCAGAATCTTTATTCTGTAGTCTTTTCAAGAACTGTCCTGGCTGGTTAGCTCAGTCGATTAGAACATCATCCTGATATGCCAAGGTTGCAGGTTTGATCCCCAGTCAGGGCACATATGAGGGGGAGGGACCCAAAAAAACCATAATTGTCTTCTGGAGGGCAGGCCCCTTGTAGTGCAGGCTTCCCCTCCTAGGTAAGTGCTCTAGGAACCCACCTGTACCAGTGCACCAGCTGGCATTGTTGTGAGAGGCTGTGTTTGGCATCAGTGAATTTTTTTTGAAGACTCTTTCAGCGCATTTGCCCATTTCATGACGGGTGATTTACAAGCGCACCTGCCCATGCTGCGCTGAGTGTTCAGCAGTTTTTGACCAAAAAATGGCATCACCCCCCCCTCTGAGTCCCACCCTTCCTATTCACTCAGTCTCGCCCTGAGTGACTTTTTTTTGTGTTTCCCTGGATGAAAAAAATCCTTAAAGGAAAACATTTTGCCGATGTGAAAGAGGTAAAACAAAAAATAGCAGAAGCACTAAAAGTCATCAAAGTCATCAAAAGTCATCAAAATTAGCAAGTTCAAAAACTATTTTGAGCAGTGGAAAAAACATCTCAATAGGTGTGTTGCATCAAAAGGAGAGTGCTTTGAAGATGACTGAAGTTTAAACATGTAAGAATACACAATTTTTTATAAATAAATTCTGGTTTTTGGGGGGTCCCCCCTTATACAAGAATCAACCAGTGAATGCATAAATAAGTGGAACAACAAGTCAATGTTTTTCTCTCACTCTCCCCCTTCTGTTTTCTCTCCAAAATCAGTCAATTAAAAAAGAACTCCTGCCAATAGCAATTGGATGATTATTAACTATTTTTAAGTTGATTGCCTAGGACAATTAAATATTTTAAGTACTTGGGGCTTTTATTTTGTTTGTTTTTTGCTTTGTTTTACTTAATTCAGCCCTATTATAAATTTGATTTTTCTGGGAATTATTTCCATCAAAATATAGAATATATGTTTTTTCAGGATTACAGCAACAGAGTACCACAGACTAGCTGGCTTAAACCACAGAAATTGATTGTGTCACTTCTGGAGGCTAGAGATCTGAGATTGAGGTATTGGCAGAGTTGGTTCCTTCTGAAGGCTGTGGGTTCTGTTCCATGCCTTTCCTCTAACTTCTGGTAGTTAGTTGGCAGTCTTTGGCTTTCCTCAGCATGTAGGTTCATCACCTGATGTCTGTCCTCATGTTCATGTGGCATTCTCCTTGTGTGCAGGTCTGTGTCCAAATTTCCTCTTTTTAGAAGGACACCAGTCATACCCAATTAGGATCCTCCTTACTCTAGTGTGTCTTCTGAACTGATTACATCTGCAGCGACTCTTATTCCAAATGAGATCCTGTTCTGAGGTACTGGGCGTTAGAACCCCAGCACACAGATGCTAGGGGGACACAGCTCACACCATGACGACAAGTTTATGAATGAATGAGTTCGTGTCTTAGTTCTTGTCTCTGTACCATCTCAGAATTTGAGAAAATACAGTTTCTTTTTCTGTTTCTTGGGATGAAGATGTGAGAGAAGGGGAGGACAATGATGATGATGATTTTGGTCCTTAGAGCACAAGGTGGCGTGCTTTAAAATTTGAACCTATGTAATTGTAAGGAGGATAATTAACCCTCGTGTACCAACTGCTCAACTTCAAAAATTGTCAGATCATCTTGTTTAAACGTAAACGTAACCATCGTGCTATCATCACCATTAAAAAGCCAACAGTTCCCGTAGTTGTTTCTTTTTTTATTCTTGTTGGTTTGTTTCAGTAAGATTCAATTAAGGCCTGTACAGTTTTGTTACTGTGGCTCTTAGGTCTTTTTCTGTCTCTAGATGTCCCCTTTTAATTCCTTTCCTGAGGACTTATTGAAAAAATCAGACCATTTGTCCCGTAGGGCTCCTCACATTTTGATTTTGCTGATTTAACACCATGGTGTCATTGACCAGGTTCATCTGTTCCCTGCATTTCTAAAAACTGGTGGTTAGATTTAGATGCTTGATCTGATTGAGATTAAACTTTTGGTGTTGTATATTTTGATCAGGAGACATAATATGTCTTTGTATTTCTTTTAACAATGTTAGTGGTCATTGGTCATTGAGTACTTCAGTGCTTCTCAGCTGGGGTTAGTATGGCAAATCTGAAACAAGTTGTCACAACTTGGGAAGGGGGTGCTACTGATCCCTAGCGCAGAAGCCAGAGATGCTGCTAAATACCCTATAATGCACAGAACAGCCCCTACAACAAGAATTTATCAGGCTCAAAATGTCAGTAATGCTGAGGTTGAGAAACTCTGGCCTAGTTCTAGGATTTCATTAGGAGTTTGCAAAATTGTCTTACTCTAATACTGCTATTCATTCTTTATTTATTAGCTGAAATTCTTCCATAAAAAGACAGTCTTTTTTTTTTAAGATACTCTTTATATCAATTGTTTGGTCACTTGAGGTACAATTCATAAAGGAAGGGCAAGATATGTTTTTTTTTTCCCAACTTTCAAAATAACAAATTAGTCTCCTAACATCTTCCAAAAGTAACCAATGAATCATGTAATTTTTTTTTAAGTTTTTTAAAAAGATTTTGTTTATATATTTTTAGAGAGATGGGAAGGGAGGGAGAAAGAGAGGGAGAGAAACATTGATATGTGAGAGATATATCGACTGGTTGCCTCTCGCAAGTCCCCAACCAGGGACCTGGCCTACAACCCAGGCATGTGCCCTGACTGGGAATCAAACCAGTGACCCTTTGGTTCGCAGGCTGGTGCTCAACCCTCTGAGCCACACTAGCCAGGGCTCCTGTAATTTTTTATTTAGTATAGTTATGAACTCATGCCTTTCAACATATTTGAGTTTCTGTCCATTACAGTTTTTTTAAATTGGCGTTTACCTTTGTCGATCTTTGGACACTGTGTACTTGATCATGTTGGTTCTTGAGTTCTTTTGACACAACCACATACTCTGATGTACCAGAGAGAAGGATTAAAGAAACAGATCTGGTGGTTTGATTTGGGTGGAAATATTCTTTCACAATAAAATATACTCATGCAAAATAGCATATTATTTTTGCTCCTTGAGAAATTTAAAGGAATGAAATAAGCTATGGAAAGAAACTTTAACTAGAGTATCTTTCAAATGTAATTTGTTTTTAAATCTGCTTCAGTAGTTTTTAGGTTTATTACAAACCTATAGCAACTAGTGAAGCAAGTTATCTCTACAAAGGGTTTTAGCCAGTGGACTAGGAACACTGAAGCTTTGTATCTGGGGATGGTCAATATTCATACTTTTAAAAAGATTTTTTAAATTTACTTTTAGAGAGAGGGGAAGGGAAGGAGAAAGAGAGGGAAAGAAATATCAGTGTGTGATTGCCTCTTGCACGCCCCCCTCTGGGGACCTGGCCTCCAACCCAGGCGTGTGCCCTGACTGGGAATCGAACTGGCGACCCTTTGGTTCACAGCCCACACACAGTCAGTCCACTGAGCTACACCAGCCAGGGCTAATATTCATATTTCTAATAGCAGTGATAACTGTACTAAAATCTGTTTAATATATGTTTAAAATTTGAGGATGCAATTTGCCCTTTGATAGTTCCCACCTACATTTATTCTTCGGGCTGTGCCTGCTAAGACTGTTCTGTTGTACAGTCACACCCCATGAAAGAGCTCTATCTACAGCCTTCTCTAGTGCATGTAGTGCCTTTGATATATATAATACAGACTAGTCATCATTTTCTAATACTTTTTTTATAAAGCAATCTGAAGAGGATGTGAGTCAGTTTGATTCAAAGTTTACACGTCAGACACCTGTTGACAGCCCAGACGACTCAGCTCTCAGTGAAAGTGCCAACCAGGTCTTTCTGGTAAGTGACAGAGCTCCCATGTAGCCATGGGAGTTTAAGTGTGAGGGTGGACTCTTTTCAGTCAGAAAAGCCATTTTCAGTAAGAAAATTCAGTTTTCTTGCTTTGCAGTTTCATGTTAGATAACCTGAGGTGCTATTTTTTTAAGTTATCACCATAATAACTTATCGATGTTAGAAAATTGATTCTCAAAACCCAACGTTCTATTTTAGCAATTACAGTAGGAGTGTATGGCTCCTCAGAGGGTATGATTCCTTTTTTGGACGGGCCACTCACTCACTTAAGATGATGTTTGGCTCAGCGTCTCACCCGAAGGCCACACAGCCACAGCAGTAAGGGAAGAGTTCACTGTAACTATTTCCTGAAACAGATTTTTGGTACTCTTAACATAAGTCTGTAGGGGGGTTTAACCTGTTAATTGTGCCTACTTACCATCAAAATATATAGATTCATATATGATAGTTAATAAATTAATCTTCATTGATGAAGTATCTGTATTGATTTATACCTTGTCTCCTCAGATATAAACCAAAGATTTTAGATTTTGATCATCAAAAATGATAGATTTATATCTGACAACCATCATTGCATATCATTTTGCTTAAGTGTCATATATACTTATGTTTATTGTTATATTTATGTATCATATAAACATGTACCTCATTTTGTAACATTTGTTTCCTTTGTCATGGGGAAAGGATTCATTTGGAAGCTGTTTTTTTTCCCTATTTGTCTCTAAGTTTACTGGATTTGTCACTAACTTAATTCTCAACTTTTTTTTGTACTGCTTATAGTATAACACAAAGTAATGTATATTTGGGGTGGAGAATACTAAAGTTGGCATGGAATGCAAAATTGTGTATGATTAAAATTACTCTTAAATCACCATAATACAGTATGGCAGGGGTGTCAAACTCATTTTCACTGGGGGCCACATCTGCCTTGTGGTTGCCTTTGAAGGACCGAATGTAATTTCAGCTCCTTGACAGTTAAGGAGTAGTTACATTTACACAGTCCTAAAATTATTTCGGCCCTTTGAAGGCAGTCGTGAGGCTGATGTGCCCCCGGTGGAAGTGAGTTTGACACCCCTGCAGTATGGTTTTGAGTAAACAACATTGAATAGAAATAATTCTGTAAACATATCATTATATAGTGACATAAGAAGAGAGGATATATGCGAAATATAAGTTTAGGGTATTTTTAATGACATAAGAGATGAAAGAAGAATGTATGAATTTGTGTCTTCATAATACAGTCCTCACATTCCCCTTAGTAAAATCTCTTCTGTTCAGTTAGGGAATTTGGCATGATTCATTTTAATTGTGGCTTTGCTTTATTTTCTATTACGATATGGAATTTATACCTTTGATCTAACGTGGTGATGTTTTCCTCAGTTTGGCATTGCAGAGTTTCAACTAGTTTGACGCTTTTCCCGGCACAAAAACAATCTAGAAACATCTTACTTAGCTAAAAAGAAATCCAAAGTTGTGGTAGCAGAAGTTATATAGCTAAACTTTCATTGTCAATTAAAGTATCTTTGAGCTTTTCATAATTCATTAAATTGGCTAACTAAAGAACAATTAATTTGTTAGGTTATAGTCAGAATTCTGTACATAAAGCAGCTCTCTTCAAAAAAGTAATAAAAATAGTTACACCCACTTACCTAAAGATTGGAGTTGTGGAAACTTCAGTGCAATAAATATTTAAGTTCCTATCGTAGTTTTAAAGGAAATTCAAAGATGATTAAAGCACAGCCTATTCCTCTTGGTGTTACAGCTTTAGCCCACTAGAGCATGTGGGAAACATCCTCTGAAGCCCGTACGTGCCCATCACAAAGCGTATGCTCTACAGAATTGCACCTCATGCTTTACAGGGGTGTCAGACTCATTCTCACTGGGGGCCACATCAGCCTCATGGTTGCCTTCAAAGGGCCAAATGTAACTTCAGGACTGTGTAAATGTAACTACTCCTTAACTAGGGGCAGGGAGCTTGGTGCTGCCACCGGGTAGAAGAAGCAAGGTGCCGGGCCGGATAAAACAAGGTGGAGGACTGGATTCGGCCTGCGGACCTTGTGTTTGCCACCTGTGCTTTAGGACTTCATCCAGAACTTAATTGAGTCTTTTTATTGTAACTCATAATGCCTACTCATAGACGACTAGACCAATAAATAGAAGGGGAGATAGGTGGAGGACTGATAGTTAAAGAAATGAACATTGACAGCAAGAGAAATGACAGCTGGGAACCTAGTAGCAAGGTCCAAGAAAGAACTAAAGCTAATGAAACTGCATATTTCCTATCACAGTTGAGGTTTTCACAATGACTGACCGTTGTTCATCAAGACTACCAAATCTAAGTCTATCCGATCACTGGGGTAAAACCAGAAAAATGACATGTGTCCAGTTAGAGAATACTATTTTTACTTTAGCCTAATAATGAGAAACTGTTTGGGGTTGGTAATCTTAGGTGCTTACAGGGATATGGTGTGGCTAGAAACACTAGAGTTTTCTTTGCGTTTATCTTAGTATTTAATACCAGAACGCGGAGCCTACATGTACCTGTTCTGTTGTACTTCTTTCAGTCGAGTGGGGTTTTGTTTGCTGGCATATGGGACGCAGTAGAATTCTGCTTTCTTGAGGTCTGTGCCTCAAGAAATGGCTGGGAAGAAGTTAAAAGGTGTGAAATGAGATTGAGGAGATGGGAGAGTATACGGATTAGTGGTTTTAGGTATGTACGATTGTGTTAGTGCGTTAGACTGAGCAAACACATTTGCTTGATGTGAATGACAAATGACCTTCTGTAGTCTACTGTTTCTGTCTTTCAGGGTTTTACATATGTGGCTCCATCTGTACTTGAAAGCGTGAAAGAAAAGTTTTCCTTTGAACCAAAAATCCGATCACCTCGAAGATTTATTGGCAGCCCACGAACACCTGTCAGGTATTCAGACTTTGTTATTTTCACCTTTTAAAAAAACCTAGAAGACCATGTCTGTCTTAAGAAATTTATGCCAAGTTACATAAATGAAAGATCTGGCACCATACTCTCTTGGGTTGACATAAGCACAGCATCTGTACCTCCTCATACTGCAAGTGACTAGTCTGTACTAATCTCTGATAATATGCTGTATAGTTTACCTTCCCTCCTAAAAGTAAGCTGCTACAGTGACAGCTGTCCTCTGCCCCCTTCAGTCAACACTTACTGTGTCCCAGGGGCAGTGCTGCATGCTGGGGCGCATGATTAGCCCAGGTACTGCCCTGGTCCTGATGAAGCTTACGATTTAGTGAGAGAGATGCACAATAAACAAAAAAGGAAATACAAAAGATATGTAATTGCAAGTAGTGCCAAGTGCTGTATGAAAAAAATAAAGAGTATGGCGATGGAGAGCAAAGAATAACGAGGGGCTCATGTTCCTGGTAGTCAGAGAGAGGCCTCCCTGGGGAAGTAGCATCTAAGGGTGAAGAGAAAGAGCTAAGCCATACAAAAAATAGAAGCACAAGGAGATTACAGGTAGGAGAGCAGCTTGTGCAGAAGCCTTAAGGGAGGAAAAAATTTGGCCTTTTCTTGGAAATAAAAGGGATGTCCGTGTTCCTGAAGTGTGAGTGAGGAATAAAATGGCAAAGCTTTGGAGAAGTATTTTATTTTAAATGCAATGGGAAGCTGTTTTAAGTAGGGGAGTAAATTTTTTTAAAAAATTAAGTATCATTGAAGGTTTTACTGGGGCAAGTATAAAGATAAGAGGCCATTTGGGAAACTAGTAGTCTAGGGGAGAGATGGCTCAACTTTTGCCTTTGTACTAATCCACACAAAAATAAAATTAAATGAAAATAAACATCATATTACCCCATTCCTTCTAAATGTAAAGGAATATTTTTTTTGTTGAGATAATCCTTCAGACAAATGAATGATAGCTCTTCATTGTCTTAAAGCCCAGTCAAATTTTCTCCTGGGGATTTCTGGGGAAGAGGTGCTTCAGCCAGCACAGCAAATCCTCAGACGCCTGTGGAATACCCAATGGAAACAAGTGGAATAGAGCAGATGGATGTGACGATGAGTGGGGAAGCTTCAGCCCCACTTCCAATACGACAGCCGAACTCCGGGCCGTACAAAAAACAAGCTTTTCCCATGATCTCCAAACGACCAGAGCACCTGCGTATGAATCTATGACAGAGCAATGCTTTTAATGAATTTAAGGCAAAAAAGGTGGGGAGAGGATTTATGAGTATCCTGCAGGGTGAAACACGAAGGCTGGACATGACAGTCTCGAAGAGTCAGTGTCATTACATAGAACACTTTGGACAGAGGGAAAATAAACCTGGATTTTTAAAAATCAATCAATGGTGCAAAAAAAACAACAAAACAAACTTAAGCAAAATAGTATTGCAGAACTCATAGGCACATCAATTAATTGATTCCTAGCGACATCTTCTCAACCTTATCAAGGATTTTCATGTTGATGGAGTGAAACTGACAGTGTTAAGGAGTAGGATGTTGCTTTTGAATCACTGCTGAGTTCTGCTTGTGTCGAAGAAGGGTTATCCGTTCATTAGGCAACGTATGAAATTGCCTGTAATACTTGCAACCAAGGACAAATTAGCATGCAAGCTTGGTCAGACTTTTTCCAGCAACATGGAATCAAAGACAAAAGAAACTTATCAATTGATGTTTTACGTGCAAACAACCTGAATCTTTTTTTTATATAAATATATATTTTTCAAATAGATTTTTGATTCAGCTCATCATGGAAAACAGCCCAAACTTTAAAATGCGAAATTATTGGTTGGTGTGAAGAAAGCCAGACAACTTCTGTTTCTTCTCTTGATGAAATAATAAAAATGCAAATGAATCATTGTTAACCACAGCTGTGGCTCGTTTGAGGGATTGGGGTGGACTTGGGTTTATTTTCAGTAACCCAGCTGCAATACCTGTCTGTAATACTAGAAAAAAAAAATCTATTTAATCATTTCTATTTGCAGTACTGCTATATGCTAAGCTTAACTGGAAGCCTTGGGATGGGCATAAGTTGTATGTCCTACATTTCATCCTTGTCCTGGGCCTGCATTGCACTGGAAAAATATCGCCACCTGTTCCTATACCAGTATTTGGTTCAAGACGCCAAATGTGTTCAGCCTGTGGCTGAAGAAGGACGGAAGAGAGTCAGGATAAAATGCATACTGAGGGCGGCAAAGGGAGGGAAATAGGGAGATCCAGGGGAAGAGGGTGGTGCTGCCATAGTCCACTCTCTGTGTCTAATCTCTTTACAGCAAATTGGTAAGGTTTTAAGTTTTACTTTTTACTGTCTACCTTCCTTACATTTTTTCCTCAGCAGTTTTAAAAGGGAAAAAGGTTCTTTTCTCCTATACTGGGGCTACATTTTTTGATTGTAAAAATATTTGATGGCCTTTTGATGAATGTCTTCCACAGTGAATAAGAAAACTTAGTGGCTTAATTTAGGAAACATGTTAACAGACATTATGTTTTTGAAATTGTAACGAAATCTTCTTAAGTGATTTACCGGTACACAGAATAAAAATAAAGGTAACTTTACCTTTCTTAAGTACTTCCTGCCTTAAAGAGAGCATTTCCATGACTTTAGCTGGTGAAAGGGTTTAATATCTGCAGAGCTTTATAAAAATATATTTCAGTGCATACTGGTATAATAGATGATCATGCAGTTGCAGTTGAGTCTTATCACCTCTTTCTGTCTTTTATAATGTCTTTAATCTGAGTGTGCAAAGTCAATTTGTAATATTTTGCAACCCTACGATTTTTTTTAAATAGATGCTGCTTGCTGTGTTCTCCAAACCTTTTTGAGCCATAGGATCCAAGCCATAAAATTCTGTATGCATGTTGAAATCAGTCAGAAAAGAGCAAAGCTTTGCTTATTTTAATGGCAATTCAAGTGAGATGAGATGAAATCCTATGACATTAAGCAAAAACAGATCCATGAAAAATGATTGGAAATATCTTTTCAATTGTGGCAATAAATGAAAGAATTGATAACAGTTCAACTTTGGACAGAAAGCTTTTTTTGAAAAAATCACTCCTAATCCCCCATTTTCCCATTATTGTAGCAGCCTACTGAGAACTTTATAACTGTAGCTAATAAATTAGTGGCTACCATAATAATAAGGGCAGAAATTATATTTAAAGTGCAGATTTTTGTATAGGCTCTATTTCAGACTGTAAATGGCTTGTGATACTCTGATACTTGTTTTCAAATGTATTTACTAATTGTAGTGCTGACTGCCTGACCAAATTCCAGCAAAATTTTTACACCAAAATATTCCTTCTCAGTCCTATTTGCTACTAACATTTGCACTGTGATTGGCTGGCTATAAACACCCCATAGTTAAACCATTTTCATAACTAGTACTGCTAGCAATAGAGGCAAATACTGCAACTTCTCTGCATAAAAAGCATTAATTGCACATCCACCATCCACACAAATACAGTTTTCCAAGTTAACATTGAGGGAAGTTAATTTCCTGTGCTGTGGCAGGTTTGAGAAATTGTGTTTCATAAATGGATATCCCTGCTGTGACTGTGAAAACATGTCAAGTGCCACGTTAGTGTCACAGACAGAAAGCACACACCTATGCAAATGGCTTGCCCTATATTTATTTGTAAAAATCCAAGCGTAGTTTAAAATATATGATGTCAATATTACTAGTCTTGTGTTTCTAAGAGGGTTCTTTATGGTTCTTCCAGGTAAGTGTATAAAAGAGATTAAGTGCTTTTCTTTCATCACTTGATTATTTTCTTTAAAATCAGCTATTACAGGATATTTTTTAATTTTATATACATGCTGTTTTTTAATTAAAATATAATCACTGAGAACTGAAGTTTACT
The DNA here is from genome assembly GCA_007922815.1 of Macrotus californicus. Lineage (NCBI taxonomy): Eukaryota > Metazoa > Chordata > Mammalia > Chiroptera > Phyllostomidae > Macrotus > Macrotus californicus. The sequence goes on along the minus strand of VMDR010005917.1, from coordinate 11,844 downwards.
AATTTTGATTTTATAAGGTTTGTAGCATTACAGAATAAACTGGGATTTATAAACCAGCTGTGATTAACAATGTAAAGTATTAATTATTGAACTTGAACCAGAGTTTTTAGAAAATTATATTCTTTTCCCCTTTATGGTCTTAACTAATTTGAATCCTTCAAGAAGGATTTTTCCATACTATTTTCTTGAGATAGAAGATAATGAGGGTGGGGTGGGGGAGAATGCATGTATGATGCTCCATAAATTCAACATTCTTTAAGTAATAAATGATTATAAACAAGATGCATCTTCAGTAGTGTTAATACACTGAGCCTTGGATTTTATATTTAATATAGGACCTAATAACTCAGTCATATGGTTCCTAGCTTACAAGGGCTAGATCTAAGATTATTCCCATGAGAAATGTTGAATTTATGAAGAATGGATTTTGAGACTTTGAAAATGGTTAATTTCTCAAATAATAACATCAGTGTCCAAACATCTACCTTTTTGTCATAGGAGTAGACACTAGCAAGCTGGACAGTCATGAAAGTAGTTGTCACACTGTGACCTGTGGTCTGTTGCTGATTGATATAAAACTCTTCTTGTGTGATTCTTAAATTACCACTACAGCACAAGTATTATCTCAGTGGATTATTTGAAATAACACCTGAGAGATGGGTTCATTTGTGTTTGCTCTTTAAACTATTATTTTTTCTTATCCCAAGTTGGCTTTGCATCTATCAGAGTAAATAAATTCTTCAGCTGCCTTATTAGGAGTGCTATGAGGGTAACACCTTTCCTGCTTTTCATCTTGTATTTAGTTTACTGTATTATTTGATTTCAGATTGAATGAATGTAAATAGAAATTAAATGCAAATTTGAATGAACATAATATAGAAGTGATTTTTTTATTATTATCCTAAGATAGGAAGAAATAACAGGTACACAAATAGTTTCAATAATTTTTTTCATTAACATGCCAGAATGTTCAAGTTCTCACATTTAATAAACTACAGTTGACCCTTGAACAACATGGGTTTGAACTGCACATGTCCACTTACACACAGAAATTTTTTCAGTAAATACGTTTGGCTTTCCATATCCGTGGATGTGAAGGGCCCACTGTAGAATCAAGTTATATGTGGATTTTGATGGAGGCGGGGGATGGGGGGACAATGGTGTCCCTAATCCTCACATGGTTCAAGGATCAACTCCACTATATAGGTGAGGAGTGACACTTGTAAAACTGTTTCTGCTGAGAAATTGCAGCTACTTAACTGTGTAACAAGTTTTAGTACTGGTTTTAGATATTACACGTCTGTGATTTCCAAGTTGAATTAGTTGCTTATTTTTAAAAAAACTCACGTGAAAAGTTGTGTGAAACCTAGCTTCACATAAAAACACTGAAAGACTTTCTTATGCAAACAGTCAGCAGTTTGTTCAGCCACACTTGTCAACTGCATTTGGTTATTTGATGTGTTTACACAAAATAATGTAGTGCACAAATCTGTTTTTAACTAATGTCTCAATATATGGAGGGCAAGATGGGTAAAGTTTTGTATAAGTCACTTTTTATTTACGAGGCAATTCTGTCATACTTGCCAAGATGATTTCTCTATAGTTCTCAAACCGACTTGACTTTTTTTATAAAACATATAATAGCAACTCTTAATGCTGATGAAATAGTCTTTAAGAAGGTGTGATGTGAATTCACAGTATATATGGTTCTTTGAATTCCTGTTCTCGTTTTTGAGGTGAAGGAATAGAAGTAGAGAAATGCTTCTGTTGTGTCAGTGTCGTTAGTGGACGGCATAGCTCTCCTATTACATTTTTCCTCCTTTTAAATTCATGTGTGAAATGCTTTCTTGTTAAAAAAACAAACAAACAGAAAACCCACTGTCCACTGGGTACCTCCCTTATTAAATTGTATTAGGAAATAAAGCTATGAATATAGCCATAGGTTAAGTAGGTATTGTACAATAGGGTGGAAGTAACCCATGCAGTAAAGTGCTATTCTTTGTTTTTAACAAGTCAGTTTGTTTATCTTCACCCCCAAATTGTAATCTCCAGTTGCCTTTCTCACCCATCCCTTCCCTTGTGCCTAAATAACTATTAGGAAGGTGATACAAGGCCAAGTAAGCTGGTTTCAATATTTGCAATGTTCTCAAAGGAGATAATTGTTAAATATATCATCGCTGAATGTATAGAAACACGTGTACTTATAAACTGACAATATATACCTGAGGTAAAAACTTACAGGCTTTCTAAAGTTCTTTTGCAAATTAGGGTAGCCATACAAGCATGAAAGTGACTTAACCTACAGCTGGTTGGTCACGATCCTGATTAATCTCTATGCTGGTTTAGCCTTTGTCATACCAACACTGCAAATTGGTTTTCTACCTCTACCTAACTTCTTCCCACTATATCTTACTTGTAATCCAAACTGATGGATGGTAATCGAGAAAATGGGCAGAGGCTTTGTACTCTAAACTTAGATATAACCACCACTTCAGACTTCCGTTACAGATATTGGTCCCTCTTAGAGGTTTCAAGGGTAGAGTGCCTAATTCCTTTTTCCACCACACTATGCAGACACTTAAGAGGCAAACAAATCACACCATCCAAGCATTTGGTTGCCTCTGAGTGCAAGCTTTAATCTCCCAAGTAATGGGGATTCAAGCATTAGATTCCAGAACTCTTCTGGAGAACACTAGTTATAGGAGGAATTCTTTTCCAAGATTTGAGTTGGTCATGTTTGTAAAACTGTTCAAATTACCATGAAGCCAGCTATTTGTAATCCATGTGAATTATTTTATTTAAATTTTTTTTTTTTCTTTTTCTTTTTTGTTTTAAAGATTTTATTTATTTATTTTTAGAGAGAAGGGAAGGGAGGGAGAGAAACATCAATGTGTGGTTGCCCCTCACGTGGCCCCCACTGGGGACCTGGCATGTGCCCTCACTGGGAACCGAACCAGTGACCCCCCGGTTCTCAGCCCATGCTCAATCCACTGAGCCACACCGGCCAGGGCTAAAATTTTTTTTTTATCCTCACCAGAGGACATGCTTATTGATTATAAAGAGGGAAAAGAATGGAGAGAGTAAAAGATAAATTGATGTGAGAGAGAAACACTGATCAGTTGTCTCTCGTACACACCCCGACCAGGAACTCAACCTGCAACCCAGGCACATGCCCTGACTAGGAATCAAGCCAGTGACCTTTTGGTGTATAGGACAATGCTCCAACCAACTGAGCCACACAAGCTAGAGCTCCATGTGAATTATTTTAATGGTTACTTCAAGATAGTCCATGGCACTATACAAAAAGCAAGGTCATGAACTGATGGCAAGATTGTATGTAAGAGGTCCACAAACAATAAATTAAATCATCAATTTTCACTGATTGCTAATCATACTACAGAGAATAATACAGTATTAAAATATATCACCCTCAGTAAATCTTTACTTAGAAAATCTGATTGTTACATGTAAAATATAGCATTTAGAACTTTCATTTAAAAATACAACTTTTATGAAAATTTTAAGAATTTTTAGAATAGGAATTATAAAATTCAACCCTTAAGAAAATTCTACTTTCAGATAATGTGTTTCTTAAAATATCGAGAAAAATATTCTTTATTCTGAAAACAATGTTAGGAAAGAATACCTGAGTTCCTCTAAGAACTAGCTTTAGTTATCCAATTGCTTTTTTGGTAACAAGAAAACACAATTTAACACTGCAATCTGTCAAATAATTAGGATAGAATAATGTTGCATATGCATTAGGTTGAACATATATATTTTTTAAAACATGGACTTCAACACTTCAGTGTTTTAAGGCCTTAATAGTTTATACAACTTAATATATTTGAAGGTGTGATGAAGTAGCTCCATCTTTCCATTTGTATATATGGTCTGAAATCACAGTTCTGCACAGCGGACATGTCTTCTCTCTGTTAAACCATAAGGTAATGCATTCTTCACAAAATATATGCTGCAAGGGAATTAAGAACTACATTTTAAAAAACGTGATAACATTTTTATTTTAAATTCATCACATTGCAGACAATCATACTCTTTAGAGGGGAAAGGGATTTTGGAGAGCACGGATCCCTTCATTTTACAAATTAGAAAACAATAAGTATGACATTCCAGAGTAAGGGTCACTAGTGTTCTTTTGATGGTACTATCCATTTAATCACTTTTAATCAAATACAAGCTATCCCTAGGTGATAACTTTCAAGATCAAGTATAATGACTTAGTGGCTTCAAGTCTCTCAGAGCAACTGCCATAAAGTATAGGAAAGGGCCTTACACAATCCAATAAGAAATGCTGGTATTATTCTAAAAGACTAGTGTCCAGTTATTAAAAATAGCATATTTTTTAATCACATTGATAACCAGTCTGCCATTTGAATTTTTCCCTTCATACACTCCTCTGTGTAAAAATCATTAGAACATAAGGGACTAGATTTAACTAACCTAACCAAACCCCTAACCACAAATAAGAAATTACCAGTATGTGTCCTGAATGCTACTTTCTGCTAAATGTTGTAGTTTTTCCCCCTTATAACTAACATAAATGTGACTTTTATAAGTCTCAGAAGTAGTATGTTTAGATTGCTTAAGCATATAATTACCTGACAGATGAGAAGAATTGGCTTTTGAAATTCAGCTTGACATATTGAACAAATATCATCCACATCTGAACACTGTCTCTTGCTGGCAGCCACTCCATAACTCTAAGAAGATAAGAAGTTCTGTTCATCTACAACTTCTTTTCCTATTCTTCCAGTGTTTCTCAAATCTGCTTGGAACTAGGCACTTGAAAACTCTCCCAAACGGCACAAACATTTCAAAGCTGAACTACATATGCAGAACCACATCTTGATGGACTGCATTAAGGTAAACTCATTAAATACATAATAGGATCTTGAAAGGTTTTTAGATTCACTAGATTCCTGAATAATGACAGGGCTTCAAATTTAACAGGGATTCAACTGGCTTAAGAGCCTAAGCAATCTGAAATATAAGTATTATAAAATCTACATTAATGTATTTAGGTGACCATATATTGCCAAATTGAGCCCAATTATCTATGGCAGTATATTTAAAAAAATCAGTCCAGAGCTTGGCTGACTGTAACTCATGTGGAGAGACAGCTTTAAAAACAGATTTCTGGCCCTGGCTGGGTAGTTCTGTTGGTTAGAGCATTGTCGCAATATACCAAGTTTGCAAGTTTGATCCCCGGGCAGGACACATAGAATAAACAACCAATGAGTGCATAAATAAGTAGAGAAAACAAATCAATGTTTCTCTCCTTCCCTTGCTCTAAAATCAATAAATAAAAAAAGTTAAAAAACAGATTTCTGTGCTCCTTACTGGAGAGTGATTAAATGGGTCCAGATATATGGGGATGCAATATAACAGGAATCTGATTTTGTAAACTCTCCAGATGAGTTCAGTATGAAGAAGGGTTGGGGACATCTAAACAATGTCCTTAATATTAAGTCTAAAAGTAATTTTAGTTATTCTTAACACAAAGTCAGAGCATTCTGTACTAGGAAAGAATGGTACAATGTTATTAAAAAATTAACTGCAAAATGTAAGATGGGTAGAGTTACTGTCAAAATTAACTGGCCGAACAATAATGCAATTCTTTGAATTTCCTTTTCTTCTAAGGTCCTAAAAAATTTTCTGATCTCTTTAAGATCTTAGTAACTTCCTCACCAAATTCAGTAGAACTTAGTTATTAACTAGATGTGTCAAAATGTTACAAATGAGATCAGTTTTTTGTAGAAATTATGGGGAAAAGGTGACTAAAGGGGAGTAAGAACATCCAAGTTCAGTCAGTCAATGACAGCAAAGCATGATTTGACTCAACAATCTGAAGCTATGATTTGAACTTCTTGTACTAATTATCAAGGGTTAACAAAATCAAACTAAGACAACGGACAAAAATATTAAGATTCTTTCAGGTTACTGATGGATGACGGTGCCAATTTCCCTCCAGTGTCATTTAGCAGAGTACACTGCAGATACCTAGGCTGACACACTTTCAAATGAGCACTTTGGCATTTTGCAGACTCCTTTCTTGATGGTGATTTCCATTTCCCTGGCAAAGTTAAGGAACATAATATATACATGCTCCTAAGAGACTCAGGAGTAAATCAGAGAGAGCTGATGACTGTGATACTCTGTTTCACAGAGAGAGAGTCAAACAGTTTTCACACAAGTCTTACTAGATTAATTAGAGTAAAATGGCTGAGACTCTCATAATGAATAACCCTAACCAAAGCTGAACTTTCAGTTATACTGTATCTTGTCTAAAGGATGAAGGCTGTATAGTATGCAGCAAAACTTACTATATTACTGTATCTTAGGGACGGGGTACCCTGACCAGTTAGTGTAGTCCACTTGGGAGATACAATCCTCTTTTTTTGTTTTTTTTTCAACGTACATTATTATGTTGGCATTCTTTTAGTCAGATATCCTGAATCCTGACCATGTAATTGTTTAAGTACCTAATGCACTACAAAATTGAAGATCAAACTCTGAAATCTGGTGACCACAAAGGCTATACATGGCAAATGAGCCTATGACACCCTTTCATCTGCAACTTCACATAATAATCACATTTATAACTAACATTGAAGTCTCAATTTATTGTTAAATTCCATGCTGTGAACTTATTTGTGCATACAGAGTTGAGTATCAGTGGGGAGATTTTTCCAGTAAGAAAATTGCAAGGGATATGATTTTTGGTAATGAGCTTTTTCCATACACACAATAAACAACAGTAGAAGTGTTTTCATAGAAGCTGAATAAGGAGTTAATGGAAATACACAAAGTTAGTACGTGTAGATTAAAAAAAAAAAACAGCTACAAAGTTCATGATAAGATACTTAAGGGAATGTTTATAAGCCCTTAAGAATGTCAAGTGATTAGAAGGGGCAAGAAGCACATTCAAATACATAAGCATTATACCAACTTTCAGGTTAATCGGGTTAATGTACAAGTCAAGAAACTGATCATAGATACTCCTAAGTCATTCTCATAGCCCTCAGTGCCAAAGTACTAGAAAAGATTTTAAAATATAAGAAATCCACATTTGCAAAAGTGCTGAATTAAAAGTTATTTATAATGAAGAAAGGTTAAAAGTGTTTTTCTTAAATTATTAAAAAGTACTTACTGGCCGTGTAAAAAATATTCGCAAAACCCGTCTAAAATTTCTTAGATGTCCAAAAAAGTCCAAAAGCTGAAAGAGGAAATAAGAGATTATTCATTAATTCAAAAAGCCCTACCTGTTAAACCCAGAGATTAAAGCTAAGGTGCCATAATATCAAATACTGATAATAATGTTCATCACATACCACAACTAATTTCAATCTAAGTATATTTAAAATCCAATTATGGAATTTTTACTAAATTTACAGGTTTCAGCCAACTCAACACTCTTCCCCCCGCTGCCCCTCCCTCCCAAAAAGTACATTTGAATACCTACAGGTACAATTTGGGAAGACAAATAAAAAGTTAACTATGTCAAAGATAAGGCAATTTTACCTGATCCACGTGTTTTTAACATTTAGATTTTATAGTTTCATAAAGTGATTAAGCTGAAGGGAGAAGGCGTAGAAGAAACAGGAAATGATATTCCACTAGTTTCAGAATTATGTGTACGACAGATGCTACTGTTGGAGATGGATGTTTCTATTCTCCCCGCTTCACAGCATAGATAATCCATGCTATGTGGAAGTCCACTGCCCCAATAAATCTGAGAACCACTGGGTTAAGATAAAGATACGTATTTCTATTTCTCCATATCTCTAACTAGATCTAGAACTTAATATGTCAAACTATTGATAGCATGATAAACTGTACAACAGTTAAAGAAGAAAGCAATAGTAAATAAAATCTGTAATCACTATATGAATCATACAATGACAAGATTAATAACGTTACCTACTTTTAGTATGAGGTAGAGTAAAGCCAGCAATATCCCAAGACTCCTTCTAGTTATATTACCAAACTCCCCATAGCTTATAAGGTAACGAAACCAAACTGGTATGGGAACAAAAGTTCGGTAATACTGACACAGTTCTTCTAAAAGCATATACCAGTAACCCTAAAAAGGAAGAAAAAAGAAAACAAATAGTTGCCCATGCTAATTACATACATTACACAAATACTTTATGTTGGATTGAGAACACCACGAGTATATGACACAATCACACAAATAACTATGAATTAGTCCTCGTAGTGCTAGTGGTTATGACCAACAATCTCAACCTAGTTCTCACATACTATGGTCACTGACTGGTTTGTTTTCAAAGAATTTCCAAAGAATGACAGTGAAAATGTTTTATGTATACTGCAAGTGAAACTTATATGTGTTTTTGCCTATTACAAAAATTTTTATTAAAGTTTTTATTGAATATGGGAAAAACATTGAATAACAGCATATAGTCGGTTATCAATTGATAATGCCCTGGAGAACAAAAGTATAAATCTAAATATTTTCATATATGATGTAGGAACTGATTTTTAGATGATTCTGAAGCAAATATAATTCTGACTTTTTTAATAGATTAGTATTTTGGTCCAAGTCTTTGAGTAAATGGTTGCTATTCTAATAAAATTAGGCTGAGACTAAGTAGCATTAATGTGGTTTGCTAATATTGTACCAACAAAACATGTTAGTTTCTTACCTTGGATTTAAAAGGCGTGATGAAAGAAGGCACCAATAAAATAAGGCATTTTAAGCCCATGCAGAGGAATTTTAGAATGAAGTCTGTAATTCCAACAATCCAAAGTACTTCCCAGAAGCTCGAATGGTCCAAAGTAGGATTTAAAAAAATTAAGCTATCCGGAGAAAAACATCAAAACTTAACAGAGCAACATACAGAGGTAAAGTATTCATATATGGGTTTTTAATTTGCTACTGAATATTTTACTTTGATGTGTAAAAAATATGAATTTGGCAAGTGTTAGAGTTCATGAGCACAGAAGATCATTTTGCTTATTTTAAAGAGATGTTTAAAATGTTTGAATTTCGAATCTTTCCTCCATAGTATAAAAAATAGTCTTCCTAACTTGTCATGGTTGGTACCTTTCTAGCCTGTAATCTAAAAAAATTCACTAAAATTAGATATCTGCCATTTTCTCAACCATCTAGAATCAGGATTCCATTCCCTTCTTTCCACTGAATTTCTTTTGTCAAGATCACCAACTCCCTCCATCTTGCTAAATTCAAAGGTCATGTCTCTTTTTCCATCTCCTTGCCTGATTTATTTTTTTCCTAGACCTCTAATACTACACTCCTTACTTTTTCTCCTTTGTGACTGATGATGGTTCCTTCTTAGTTTCCTTTGTTGCACATGTGGTCATGTCCAGTCCTGGGCCCTCTTCTCTACTTTCCTTGGTCTTGGTTTTAAAAATATCAATCATAGGCTTATCACACCTAAGTTTATAGCCCTAACCTCTACTCTGAGTTCATGACATATATCTGTAATCACTTTCTTAAGAGTTCTACATGGCATCTCAAATTTAGTGGGTTCAAAACAAAATGATGGATTTTTCCCCTCAAAACCAGCTACTTTCCCGGTCTTTCCGAGCCTAGTAAATGGTACCACCATCTGTCCAGTTGTTTAGACTGAAATCCCAGGAGTCATCCTTGATTTACCCCTCTGCCTACCCACTCAATCCAATCTGAGTAATACTGGCTCCACCTACAAACCATATCCAAGATTGTCCATGTCTCTCCAACACTACTGAAAACCGGGACTTCTAATTATCTGATCAAAGCCAAAAATTCTGAACACTTGCACCTAACATGAAAACTTAACAACTACTGTCCTTTAGCAAGTCATCTCCTTCTAGAAACAAAGATCTAATGTTCTCATCACACAGTGTATATACATATATCAAAACATCATGTTTACAACTTACACATATTTTTATTTGTCGAACATAAAAATAAAAAACAAAAAATACCACCACCAGTATTAAGTAAATGGTACTTAATAACTATTGATTGTAGAAATAAAAATTTAAGTATCAAAAATCAAGTATTTATTGAGCACCTGTCAGGAGCCAAGGCACTGGGTACACAAATCTGAGTAAGTCACTCAGAGCTTTCAATCTTGGGAGGAGACAGACAGGTATAAATTGAACTCTAACAATAAGTTTGTGCAAGTAAAATATATGCAAAATGCTAAGGAATATCATTACATAAAAAATGTGATTGTGTACTTGGACCTCTAATTACCTGTGATAAAGTGACTGAGAATGAAAGGTGTAATATAAAAGAACAGAAGATCCTGCTAAGAATACCAGTAACCAAGCACACTGAATCTTTGAGCACCTTTCCTGAAAAATAAATAATTTTATAATTTGTTACTTTGGATTATGCCATAATTTTAAATATCATTAAACTATTTTTACTTTAATGACTAATGTATTAACTTAGAATGTTTTACTAGATTAAACATATTAAAAATATAGAATGTTAAATTGTATATCATCACACACTTTTATGTATCTTTAGTGAACAAAACAGAACCCATATTTAACCACATTTTTAAAATAAAAGTTATTTCATTATATAAAAAATATTACTTATGTTTCAAAGAAGCCAAATCTTCTACAAGCTGACATAAAGGACACCCCCCAAATGTAAGCTTTACCTCTGCAGCTCCCTATTTTTGCCTCCCTGACAAAATAAAATGTTTAAAAATGCATTTAAGTTATCTGTTCATAATTTTTAGATTCTCAGACATCAATAAAAATTTAATAAGATAATTTTTTAACATTAAGTTTTTAAATTTTTAAAAAAGATTTTATGTATTTATTTTTAGAGAGAAGGGAAGGGAGGGAGGAAAACATTGATGTGCAAGAGATACATTGATCTGTTGCTTCTCCCACATCCCCACCTGGGGACCTGGCCCCAAACCCAGGCATGTGCCCTGACTGGGAATCAATGGGTAACCTTTCAGTCCGTAGGCTGGCGCTCAATCCACTGAGCCACATCAGCCAGGCCTAAAATTAAGTTTTAATTACTAATTTAATTAAAACTTTTACTAGTTTTAAACCCTGAATTAAATTTTTAATGGTTTGATAGATTCTAACTATAAATTTCCAGGTCAAAATTCATGATCCTTTACACAGATAATGCCTTTTAAAGTGGCTTAAAGGTGAAATTTTATAAACTAATCCTAGTTTTCCCAGTAATTTATATGAATACCACCCTTATAGTTTATATTAGGGAAAAACAACTTGGGTTTAATTTTCTTTGAGAGATATAAATAGTTCAATACCCATTTATTCAATGTACGTTTTATTTAAATCTGACTGTAATAGCTAAAGTTTTTCATGACAATTATATGACTTACTGTGGCTAAACTATCTCATAAAATATGAAGGCATTTGACAGATCAGATCAAATAGGGCATTCTAAACTTTTTTTTTTTTAAACTATATTTTATTGATTATGCCATTACAGTTGTCCCATTTCCCCCCTATATTCCCCTCCTCCTTCTGTCCAGTTTTTCTTTATCAGGAACACAATTTACAAAGATTATTAAGATGAAACAATTCAAATCATTTATGCCATATCATTTAGATAACAAAACTTAATATAGATGTTATAATATATCTATTTAAATGTGTCAAACTATCTTAATTCCTATTTCTCTCAAAAATGAGTATATAATCTACAGAGAGAAACATTTAGTAATTGTTTTAATTGTTTGTTATACTTACTCTTAGAAAAACCTGATTTACAATGCTTTTGTTTGCATATATAAAAGTTGTAAGCAGTCCAATTCCAAGAGAAATTCCTGTTAGATGATAAGTTCCAGTTAATTA
>VMDR010005916.1:0-48453 GCA_007922815.1 Macrotus californicus | reverse complement strand
TTTTTCCCACTCTGCCTATCTTCCATAACTTCTATGGTTTCAATCTTGCCATACTTTTCAAAGTAGTCTCTCAAATTATATTCTTCTGTATCTTCTTTAATACCACCAACAAAAATTTTCTTCACTGTTAGATGGGCACCAGGCTTTACAGAATCCTGTAAGTACAAAATATGTAAGTAAAAAACAAAAAAACACATATACAACAAATTTTTACAACATTTTAACCTGCTGTAACAACATGGAATTAAAATACCTCTCTAGAAACAGCTCTCTTTGGCTCCACTACACGCCCATCAACCTTGTGTGGTCGAGCACACATGGCCGCATCCACTTCCTCAACACAAGAGTAAGTGACAAAGCCAAAGCCCCGGGAACGTTTTGTTTGGGGGTCTCTCATCACCTATAAAATAAAAAATTTAAAGCATTGAAATACACCACCACGAGTCCTCTACCCCTTTCTAGAACCTTTTTTTGTTTCTTTAATAACTTACCACACAATCTGTGAGTGTGCCCCATTTCTCAAAATGTTCTCTTAAACTATCATCTGTAGTTTCAAAACTCAAACCACCAATAAACAGTTTTCTCAACTGCTCTGGTTCCTTTGGATCATGGCCCTAAGAAAACAAACCAATGCATTTTAATTATTTCTTTTAGTAGGTGAATTGCTAAGATTCACAAGCCTTTACTCCACCACAAATAAACTATCAAATTCTATACCATTAACACTTTGTTCAGTTAAAAATTGGAAAAAGATCATACAATCTCATCAGTGTATTAAAGGAACCCAAATACCAAGAAAACCTATAACCAGCATTTCAAATATCAGCACCACTTCAACAAAAATGAAGTTCAAGGGAAATCTTAGAATCAAAAGTCCCTTAATTTCAAGCTACAAAAGTGGCTGAGGATAGATTTCACATGATGCTGACAAACTGCTTTATAAGTAACCAAAGTGCTGTAGAAGCAGTGTTTCATCCATGCCATTTCTTTTCCTGTCCACCATTTAATTTTACACCACAAAGCTGTGTGAGATGCAACTTAAAAGTCTTGAGGGGCAAATTTAAAGAAATCCACCAGTTACAAGCAAATCAAGACAATATTAAAATCGGTATTCCTCCAAAAAAAAAAAAGGCTAACCCCCCCCCAAACAAACCAAAAAAACCCCATGTTTCTTGATAGCTTCCTGTAACCAATTTTTAATAGCTTATGTGCAGCAAAATTGCCTATGTGCACTTGTATCACTTGGCAAAATTTTCAAATACATCTTATAGGGTCACAGAAAGGGTAAACTGCAGTTAAAATTTATGCTGGAAAAAAATGACCTTTTTATATGTGGACTGAACTGTTATACAATTTAACCAGCTTTTTAATAAATTACATAAATTGCCATTTAACCCATGCATTAACATAGCGTTCATCCAAAGTCCTTACATACAGGGGCTCACATTTACATTCTACATGTCTTCCTGTGTCTTCTAAAGGTACAGATCTTAAGGCATTTACTATGAAGAGACTCTCCCCTGCTAGAAAAAAATGTTAAAAGATGAATAGCCTAAAGCATTAATTCTCTTACTTTTGTATTTTCAAATCCTGGTTAAATGCATTTAATCAGCAACACCAAATTGACTAAAAAAAAAAAAACCCCAACCATACCCCACATAAAATCATCTCAAGCACATGAAACATTCATCTGTGGTTGCAGTACTCTAAAACAAACACACAAGAAACTATGGCCAGAGCCCTGGGGAAAATAAAGATAAAATTTTCAGCCCTGACCAGGAAACTCAGTTGATTAGAGGATATCTTTCGATGTGCCAAGGTTGCAGGTTCAATCCCAGGTCAGGGCACATACAATGATCAACCAATGAAAGCAGCAATAAATGGAACAACAAATTGATGTTCTTTCCTTCCTTCACACCAACAAACAAAAAAATTTCAACCCTGGCTATGTAGCTCAGGGCATTCTCCTCATATGCCAACCCACGACTGTGGGCTCCATCGCTGGACACAACACACACCAGACTCAATCAGTAAATGCATAAATAAGTGGAACAAATTGATCTCTCCTTTCTCTCTAAAACCCATAAAAATTTTTTTCAAGCTCCCATTTTACCACGGGGCAAAGATATGTGTAATTCTAAGTACTTTAGCACGAATAGATCGGAAAGTATTACAAAGCAGCAAACTTTTAAAATTTTATTTTCAACAGAATGCTGACAATTAAAATCTCGTCTTAAGTCTGTAAGGCCTACGCAGGCGCGAAGAGAACTGCAGGAAAAGCACGGCGCCCTAAGATTCCAGGCCATTTGCGGTATTTTCTGCCAGGCCGCCTCCTCCCTCTTCTTTCCAATCCCGCGCTCTTTCCCAGCGGCAGAGCTAGGCGGCGGCCATTGCGGGCCAATGCGCCATTTCGTAACGCGGCAGCGGATCAATGTCAATGTGGCCGCCGCCCGCCTGCTCGCTCTCCCGGATGTGCCTGCTCGTCCCCTCCCCTCCCCCACCACCTCCTCCTAACCGCTCCCGCCCAGGCCCGCCATGCCTCCCTCGGCCTCAAATCCGAGGCTGCGCGGCCGGTGTGCCGGCTCCCCTCCCGAGCTCTCCCCAGCCACGCTGCACCTCCGAAGGGCCACCTGTGCAGCCAAAAGAGAAAACGAGGCGGGTGAGGGACCCCAAGGAGGCCTCCGAGGCGCGTTCCCCTCCCCCTCCTACCACCCGCCTCAACGCAGAGCGCGGGACCGTCGGCCAGTCCACCCGGCCTCCCCGCTCCCACCGACCCAGGCCCCCTAAGCCGGCCACTACCCATCAACCCCCCCGCTCTCCCCCTAATACCTCCTCCCCCCGGCGGCGGCGGCGACGGCCGGAGTCGGGCTGGGGGCGACCGGGCGGCGGTTTTACCTCCATTTTGAGACCGGACTCGCCTCTTCCAACTCGAGTTCAATATGGGACCGAGAGGAAGAGGCGGGGCCAGACGTCACGTGACGCGCTTTCCGCGCGCCGCCGGCCTGGTGGAGGAGGGGCGAGTTACGGGAGGGGCGTGGCCAAATAGGCGCGAAGAGGGACTGGACGAGCGGGTTGGCGGGCGGAGGTGGGGGAGTGGCAGGCCGCGGGAGCGCGCGCCTCACCAACTTTCAGTGCGGCGGCGCCACCCTTGCGGTGGTTCGCGCCCGGGCGGCTTTGGGGACGTCAGCTCGTGTTCAGCCAATGGCGTGCGCACACGTCGAGAGAACTCCGCGTGACCGCGCGTCACCGGAAAAAAAGGCCTTTCCTTTTCTCCTCGCGCTTCTTTCCCCTCCCCCATGTAGTCTCCTAGGTCTCAGTATTTGAATTTATGCCACCAGCAGTGCCTGCTTAAAACTTCAGTTTTATCCTGGACTCTAAGGTTGCTAGAAGCATTTCTCGGCCCCTCAGCTTCTCCCTTGTTTCCGAAATGCCGGGAATCAGTTTCAGAGACTGCGGCTCCCATTCCGAGGTCCCGTACTAAAAAAATCCCTTTGATACCGATGTACATGAATCGTGGGCACGTTGGAAAGGCCTCAAAACGCGGCTGACATACTGAAATTTTACCCTTTAGGAGCTAAGGCAGGACTGGTCGAGGTCAGTTCGTTAGGTGCTCACTGATCTCAAATCTGTCGGCACTAGTTTTTTAACATTTCCTACCTACTCTGGAAAGAGCTGAAGCAACTTTTCTGGGGGTTGAAATTTTAGGGAATTGAATGATATACAAGACTTTAAAAGTAGGGTCGCCAGGTATACTACCTACTGGTTCGTGGTTTTTACCTTAATGGTTCTAATTGTGAATAGGAATAGATGAGAGCGATTAGAGACTTAAAAGCTAGAGATGTAATCCTTTCTCTGCCAAAGTGATTTTAAGTCATTTGACCTTACTGAGCTTCAGTTTTGTTTTTTAATGAAAATGAGGATAACATTTGGTAATCTCCAACACCCAAAACAGCCGTCAGTCTGTGGATCCAAGTCTAAACAAAGATGCTGATGAAAAGTTACAATTGACAAGTCTCCCTCCCCTGCTAAGAAATGCCTTGTTTTTTAAGGTAGCAAGTCTATAGAAAGCTCCTTTAAAACTGATCAGGCCTTCCCTTGGAAAGATTAGAAATTTAATCAATTATATTGTAAATTGTTTTTAAAACAGTTAGTGTTAACAAATGGGGAATGGTCTGTTTGGAGCTTGGAAAAAGCACCAAAATAAGAATTTGTTAATGTTTATCTAGCACTGCCCAAGTGGAACAGGTGTTTCATTTGGCAGACATGAACAAAAAGGTACTTTGTTCCAGGGCAGAAACCAGTCACCAGTCCTTAATGCAACTTGGATGAAATAACCCTCCAAACTAGCCTCCTCCTGTTGCTCTGATTCCAGGATCACGAGCAAACTGTTCTGTACTCTGCTTTTCAAGCACTCCTGGTACCCAGCAACAATATTTGAGACTGGGGAAATTTATACCCTTAGGGTCTCATTAGCCTATCACAGCTTAGGCCCTGACCCTTGTGGCTCAGTGGGTTGGAACTGTTGTCCCTTAAACTGAAAGGTCTCCGATTTGAGTCCAGGTCAAGACACATGCACAGGTTGTGGGTTTGATCCCCAGTGGGGGTAGGAATGAGAGGTCAATCCATCTATGTTTCTCTCTGGAATGGATGTTTCTCTCTCCCTTCCTCGCTCTCTAAAAACAATGAAGAAAAAAAAAGGCCTCAGCCCCCTTCACCCCCTCCCCACCCCACTGGTGTGGCTCATTGAGCACCAGCCTGTGAACTGAAAGGTTGCTGTTTCGATTCCCAGTCAGGGCACATGCCTGGGTTATGGGCCCAGTTGGGAACCTGGGACAGGCAACTGATCCATGTTTCTCCCCCTCACTTTCTCTCTCCCTTCGCCTCTCTCTAAATGTAAATAAGTAAAATCTTTTTAAAAAGTGTCTTTGGGTGAGGATAAAAAAACACATACACATCAAGGCTTCATGAGTTTGATTACTATGAAGTAGTCATAGATAACTTGATTTCTGATTTAGTTCTGAGTATGTAGAAACAAGTTAAAGACCTTAGGAAGATGGTATTCGCACCAAAGTACCCAGTGAGAAACTGCAAGGATGGTCATGAAAAACTGATCATATGGCTTCACTTTATGGCATGTTGTAGGTGTTTTCTATCGAATCATTTTTAATCAATAACTTATGTTATTATTCTTTCTTCTTTGAATGGTATTAAATTCTTATATTACTTTGAGAAATGATGAGGGATGGGATAGTAAGTACTTCCATCCAGGAACGTGGTATGTCAGTCCATTTACTCAGATCTTTTGTCCTTGAGTAAAATATGGATTCCTCCCTTTGGGTTCATCCAAATTTATTGTTCATCCAGACTCTCTGTAGTTTTTAGACGTCAGCTATTTTTCATGCTTTTGTCTAAGTTTATCCCCAGTTCTGTGGCCACATAGTATCTCATGCAAATATCCCTGCTTGAGTTCTTGACACTGTTGGACACAAACTTGACCCTCAACTGCTATCTATCCTTGTAGCCCTGGCTCTCTTGGAAGTGTGTGTGAGAGAGAGAGAGAGAATATGGGGTGGGAAGCAGGGACAAGGATCTTAAGGTGGGATGGAGTGGCAGACAGATTTTACAAATAACCTATATTAGGGCCTGTCAACTTCTTTCATGTCACAGCACACACAGAAAACAATTTTTGTACAGCACATGAAGCTACATACACAGAGAGATTTGGAGGCATCTAAATAGTGGTTGGTTAAAAAAATTCATAACATTTTCTTTAAATTAGATAATTATGCTAAAATAAAATACAATACATTTTTAAAAATAAAATACAATATATTAGAGAAGATATTAAAATTATATTTAAATAAAACTTTCAAATAAAAATTTTCCATATTTTTTAATGATCATCTTGAACCTGTTCATATGAATATATTTTGATTTTAGGTTTTATGGTTTGAATGGCTTTATGCAGTTTCTGATCTCAACTTTTTAATGATGAACTCATGTTCTGAATAGTAATGATCAGTGAGGGACTGATCACATAAGTAGGTAATAAAATATTTAAAACCATTTTATACCACCATTTAAAATTTACAGTTGTAATTAATTTAAGGAATAACAACTCTTCCTTTTATTGACAAATGTAATGTCGCAATTTCATGTGATAATGCAAATGGATACCAAACCAATAGTACATTATTATGTCACAATTTCCACAATGAAACTGTAGCTTTGAGAACATGCATGTATTGCCAACCTAGTCATTAAAAGAGTGGCCATTAAAAGAGTGCATTGCCACAAGGGGATAGAAATAGCCACTATATGTAAAGACAAATAATTAAGGGCATTCCCTGGAGCTGAGCCCACCAGGAACCCCACTCAGTCAAGGCTCCTCTCTCAGCCCCTGACAGATTACTCCTGGAGCTGTGCATTGTTCCCCTTGGGCACATAGAACCCAAACTTGTACATTGGCTCCAGAATGTCTGGTCCATGGTGGGCTTTGCAGACAGATGCCCACGTGGCAGGCATCCTTGGTCATGCAGAGATAGCAGATTTTAAGTGTTGGTTGTTGTTTACAGTGGTTGGCATACACCCCAGACTGCTCTGCACTGCTGCCCTGAGGAGCCCTAAACAAGGCTGCTCATGGCCAGGGGTACTGGCCCAGGGGACTCTGGCTGCCCTTGACCCTTCTCAACTGCCCCAATACAGGAGGGGTCAATTTCTCACCCATATTCAGGACACTAGCATGCCCTAGTCTACCAGTTAAGAAGCACTATCTGGATTATATGCTTTATCTTATGAATAAGGAAGCTGTAATGCAAGTCAAAGAACTGACTTTTTCCAAGATTAATAGCAAATTATTGCAGATTCAGAACTAGAAGATAGAATAGAAATTGAATGAAAATATTTTGGACAGGAGAACAGTAATTTTTAGAAGGGAAAAAGTTGTAATAGGCCACAAACTTTGTTATCTGCCACTATATTCAGAATATGCCAAGAACTTTATTTTTCTAAATCTTGTTTTTTTAGTAGGAGTATATCCTATTACACGGATTTGATCACAGTCAACAATTTAGTATATATTCTTTTATGTCTTCTTCCAGGCCTAATCAATGTTTTAAGTACATATGAATATGTATATACAGCCATATTGGTTTCATTGGTTTTTAAACAAAAATATATCCAACTACCCAGAATGATCTGAAATTTCCTTTGTACCCCCATTTCATAAACCATTCATTGAACTCTTACTCTGTGCTTGGCAATGCTGGATGCTAGAAATTGTCATAGTCACTCACATTATTAAATACTTAACATGTCTCTTGTACTGTTCTGTGCTCCTTATGTTCCTGACCTCATTTAACTCCCCTAACAACCTTAGGAGTAGGTCCTGTTATTCTCATTTTTTTAGGTGATATTAAAAGGGAAATCCACAGGCCCAAAATGGTGTCACTTTGTGCCAAAAGCCCATGATACCAACCCTAAATTTAATACTTAGTATTTGCAGGTTCAGCCTCTCCCTGGAGTGGAATTTTAATCCAGTCTGGAATTTCCTGATCCACACTAGTGAGGTAATCTGCCTGATGAGACCCTCCTGCCCTCCTTGAAGGAGTGTCCTTGCCTGAAATAATCCACTATGAACTTCTTAGTCCCAACCTCTTTCTGCCTATGAAAACTTTCCAAGTTTAGTACAACTCCTGGGAGCGCCCTTCTAGTTGCTAGAAAGCCAATCAGATTAGACTGAATTTTGTTTGAGTAAACTAGAATTTAGGGAAGTTGAATAAATTTACTAAGGTCATATAGGTCACACAACAAAGAAACTGAGGTGGAATGGCATGCCATAGCTAGCTGTGTTTATATTTTAATATTCTTGAAAGTAACAACCTTTTCTTGTAACATTTTTTTGTCATACACCTGCATATTCACTGCCTTTTTTCATCATGTCTGCAGAAACTGCTAGAGTGCCTGGATTGTAGTAGGCAATCCGTGTACTTGTTGTTGAATAAATGAGTGAATGGATGATGAATGAAATGTCTTGAGTTCCCTGCAGTGCCCTGCATGTTCTACTGTATAGTATGTGGGCCTAGTGCAAAGTGAAAATTCAGGGCCCTTGTTCAAAGAATTTCAAAACACTGATGTGAGAGCATTAAGCCACGCCAGGACTGCTGAGTGCAGCGCCCGGTGTGACTACAAAGGCTTATATGCCCAGGAAGCCAGCCCCGGTGCCTAGGGTAGCGCTCTGCTTAGAGCAGGCTCTCAGTCCCTCTTGAGAAATTTATTCATTTGTCATTTTATGGTTTATCTTCACTTCCTCATCAGTCATACTTCTTAAGTTCAAAATTTAGTTTCTACCCCAGGCTATGGAATTTTTTTCTCCAAAGTCACGAATGATTATCTGTCAAATTTATTTTCCTATTCTCTTAATCCTCCTGTCTCAGTCAGTTTGGGCTGCTTTAACAAAATACCACAGCCTGAGTGCGTTAAAAACATCTATTCCTCACAGGTCTGGAGACTGGGAAGTCTACCAGGGTGCCAGCGTGGTTGGTTTCCGGTGAAAGTCCTCTTCCTGGTTTACTTGTGTGTCCTCACATGACAGAGAGAGCACTAGCTAGCTCTTGTGCTTCCTCTTTCTAAGGACACAAATCCCATCATGGGGGCTCTCCCTTCATGAACTTATTACCTTCTTGGAGGTCCCATCTCCCAATACTATTACATTGGGGATTACGGTTTCAACATATGCATTTTGGGGAGACACAAACATGCAGTTCGTTACAGTTCCCTAACTTACAGATTGACATTACTGCCCACCCCTCCACTTTGGTTCTCTCTCCTCCCTTGTCTTTACGAAGGACATTGATTCTCCCCTTCAGTGTGATCTCTGCTTCCTTCTGGATTCTTCTCTCTTTCATTTCCTCTGCCCTCTTAAGGCTTTGTAACATTGAGGTTTTGAACTTTCTGAGGGACTTTGTGAAATGCACCCATTGCTCCCTGGAGTAGTGACTATTCTCCTGGGAAAGAAGGTGTGAGTGAAGTACATGCCTTAGAACCCACAAGGAATATTTATATCTGGGAGGCTGTGGTAATGGTCCGGTCTGATTAGTGTATTCGGACAATGGAAAATATCACATCCTTCTTCATACACACAGGCACCCACACACCAAATGGGCAGGTGATTTAAGAGATGAGGCGGTAATCTGATACTAGAAGTATTGATGCATCATATACAATAACTGCTATTTCTCAAAAATGTCCCAGAGTGAATGTTTGAAAAGGCTAAAATGTTTGCATTAGGTCTTGACTTCCCTGTATTTCCCACATCTTTTGAAAGTGAATGTCTCTGTTTTTGCCAGCCTGGCATCTAGTTCCCTTCTAGTAATAGCACTCGGATTTTCTTGTGCAACCACCCATTTTTTATTCTGAAACCATGTTTCAGAGGTAGCTCATCTAGCCCCTGCCCACAGGGGCAGCGTTTCACTTGGGCCTGGCTAATTAGAACATTGTATCTCTATAACTACAATAAATGGTTCTAGATTGGGTAAGTGACTTATTATTTACCGATTCGCTTATTTATCCGACAAATATATATTGCTGTAGGGATTCAGAACATGTCCCCTGCCAGGTGTGTCTCTGTGGTATGTGGATTACTTGGCACTAAAGGCAATAGAGACTCGGTGGGCAAGAGAAACTTCTGCACCCCACTCACCCACCTAGAAGAACTTAAATTAGACGTCTTGCCCATAAGAGATATCAGAGAGAACTTTTTGACCTACCTGTATGACAAGACAAACTACTAATTATTAAACATCTGCTCTTCTTAACATCCTGCAGTGACCTTCCTTGCCTCTGAAGTCCCAGAACACTTCACCTCACACACGTGTATATGTATTTCCTCTGCTGCCGGCTGCCTCCATGGGAACACCTTCCATACGGCACTGCAGCCCTCGGTGCCCACTGTGGGCTAGGGTGTAGTGGTGACAGGCTACAAGAATGGCCCTCTCCCCAGCTCTGTTATACTTGCGCCAAGTCTTACCAAGGCTTTCATGAACAACGCAGCTGAAAACCTCAATAAATAAAGCAGAGTAAAAGTAATTTAAAGGGAAAAATAGATGATTAAAAAACAAAATCAATGAAATAAAAAAAAATTAGCTTTTGAATATTTTCAAAGTGATCTTAGTTATTTCCTCCCATTTATTCTTCCAGATGAATCACCGTGTCAGGTTCCATAGACAAACTCTAAAATATTTACTATAACATTATAGGTGTGGGGAGAATTTACCTCTTTACCACCTGGGAACAGGAAACATGGATTATATCTCATTCAGAGACTTGAACATATTTCCAGGAGAAGGCAGCAGAGAAGAAGCATTTGAAAATGCAAGAAAAAGGAAAACTGATGGATGGCGTGAGACCATAGAGGTGGGAGCGGAAGGACTCTTGGGTGCAGAGGAAAGATTAGCTCTAGGCTGGGGAGACAGTTGTCCCACTCGAGGATGACTATGGTACCAAGTAAGACTGTAGGTAGGCCCTCCGATCATCATTGCCTTGTTGGCCTCTGTTTGCCCTAGTGAGTAGGAAACAAAGTTATCTCTGTTGAGAGGGTTAGGGGTGGTGGAGGGTGGTGATAATTTAAAAAGCTGTTGTGAAAGAAATAATTAGGGCCTTCAGAAACCCAGTTTGAGGGCTGGAAACCAAACACTGGGTGGCTTTACTCTCTCTAGCTGGGTAATTTTCTCCAGCGGGTCTCTGTAGACTGAGAGGGTGAACAAGTGAGTCAGCCAGTCAGTTTGGTCCAGGATCGTGGGGCAGAATAGGACGTCTTGGGGAACAAGGGAATTGAGAGTATTGGCAAGACTGGCTGAGGTGATGGACCACGAAGACCAGATAAAGAAGCGAAGACTGTAATGGACTGGGAGGAGATTGAGCAATCAAGGGCCAAGATATTGAAAAGGAAGTGCAGAAAGAACTGGACGACACAGCTAGGATCAAAGGTTGCTGTCAAGTGGGGTAGCTGAGTGTGAGATGTCGGAGGTGGAGGCGTCCTGCCTGATGACAAGGTCCATGGAACTGGGCAGCTGAAGTGGAGGGAACATGGTGCCTCCTGGGGGTAAGAGGGTCAGGGAAAGGGGAAGCCAGAGTGTCAGATTGGGTGTAAAACTGAAACACTGGGCATTGGTGCTCCCTGTCACTACCAAAACCAATAGAGACAAGGACTGAATCTTTGTGGGCACTTTATTCAGATGCTGGCGACCTGAGAAGACAGGTTTTGTACCCTCAACACCGTCTTCTCATCTCATCTCAAGCCCACCTTTTTATAAGGAGAAGAAAGGGCAGGTAAGGGATTTGGAAAAAAGGTTAATCAAGTAAGTTGCAGTCCAGCAGTGAGTTTCCTAGTACCACTTTATCTGCTGATATCTGTGTCACTGGGTTCCCTCCCTGGAACACAAAGGCTCAGATACCATCTCCCTGGCTGGCAGATGCCTCTGGAGCACAGAGGTTGTATTGCTGGTTAACCTCCTGGAATCACATTGGTCATGCATTCCAGTTCCTGGAACAACAGGTATTAATCACTTTAGCCTATGAACTAAAGCTAAAATCTTTTCTAAAAAGATTTTTTAAATTTATTTTTTAGAGACAGAGAGAAAAACATCGATGTGGGAGAAGAACATTGATTGGTTGCCTCTTGCATGTCCCCAAGCAGGGACCTAGCCCACAACCCAGGCATGTGCCCTGACTGGGAATCAAACTGGTGACCTTTAGACTTATGGGATAATGCCCAACCCAGTGAGCCACACTGGACATTAGATTTATCTCTGATGACAGTAGGGCTTGGAGTAGAAAACTGTGCTGGATGCCACATCCTCAATTAATACAGGGAAGTGAAAAAACATCTTCACGACTAGGGATAAAATGTACATAGAAAGTCAGATGAGTTTTTAAGGGATTTGATGCTGGATAGTTGAAAGAAGATGGAAGATAAACTTTTGAGTCCGCAGAAGCAGCTTCTGATACATAGTAGCCGTGAAAATAATGATATTTTCTTTAAAGGGTTAAATGAGATAATATGCAGGAGTGTACTTACAACCCAGTGCCTACTGGGTATTCTACTAGATGGTAGGGACTTGGAAAGCCTAGGGTCTTCCTTCAAAGGACACCACAGCCCAGTAGAGTGCTAGTATTGATCTCTGATCAGTGTAATTCATATCCCACCCAGCACAAACGGTGAGTAGAACTGAAATAAACTAGGGCTAGAGGGGCTCTGAACTGAGAATCCAATGGTAAACTGTCAGCTCCAATCCTCATGAGACAGGTTAGTAAGCCAGGGCAAATGGAATAGGGAAACTGAGGCGGATAGTTAAAAGGCCAAACAGTTTATAGTCTAATAAATTGCAAAATCCTATATTCCCTAACCAAGGACGCTTAAGAGTAAATGGTTTAATTCTGGCGAGGTCAAGGTCGCTCAGTTAGTGTCTTCCTGATACACCAAGGTTGTGGGTTTGATCCCTGGTCAGGGCATATACAAGAAACAACCAATGAGTGCATGAATAAGTGGAATAAGTCAACAACTCAATGTTTTTCTCTCTCAAATCAATCAATAATTTTTTTTTTAAAAGAATAAATGGCTTATACCTCTCCTCCCCAACCAGAGAGTAAATAGCTTAAATCTCCCTACTCAGGGAGATAGATTACAGAAATCCAATTAGTGCCACTTGTGCCAACCACACCCAAGGACAGATGAAGTTCGGAGAATAAATCTCATTTTGGCAAATCAGCATGAAGGTGGTGGATATTCTCTTGAGATCCTTCCCTAAGACCTCCCCTAAAATTCCTGCCTTTAGAAAACAAAAAACCCTCAAGGCAAAGACCCAGCTCAAGCTCTCTCTGGAGCATGTCCATTTTCTTTCCCCTCAGGCGTGCATCTTTACTCTTCCCTCCTAAACTCTAAGGGTCCCCAGGAGACTGACAACCAGGGGAGCATCGGGCAGCGGCCCCTGGACCTGTCACCAAGGCTCCCTTTTCTCTGATGTTTGAGGGAGCTAAAGGCAGCCCCACCCTGGCTTGCTTCTTTACTGTAACATTTCTAGAGAGCAAAAGCAGAGCATCACCTAGTCTCTTACCTGATGCTTCTCCCATTCGAATCCCTTTCTTTGTTTCATTGTCCCCAGCTTTAATAAATGTACCATCAAAATCACCCGAACTCATGTGAAATCTTTCCTGCATGAAGTCAAAAGCCCACATGCTACTGGCTGGCCTGAGACAGACCTTCTCTAGGCCAGTTCCTTTCTGATGACACTGGGAACAAGGGAGAGAGTTCTGATTGGGTGTGAGAACAATCCCAGCGTGAAGTAGGAGCCAAATATTAGGAAGATGAAGTAAGAGGGAGGAGGTGGGGGCCTAGGAAGGGGATGGGCTTAATTCTGGCAGACAGATTCCCCAGCTCAGGATTACTCCCAGGTACCTGGGAATGCTCCCTGTAACCACTTGCATTTGACATTTCTTACTCTGGTGTCTTGGTGACTATCACTGGCCAGTTAGTTCTCAGTTTTATCTTCATTTCTCAACTTTGGTTCTCCAGCATCCACACCACCACGACCCCCATCACCCTAATTTTGACTTACTTTCAATTTTGATAACCTGGTTTCTATGTGGCTGAGAAAAATCAGGGCACACTGAAAAAAATACTACGAAGTGTAAAACTGTGAATACATGCCTTTTGCTGATGGAGTTGTTTACAGTACAGTTGGTTGCAGCTTCATTAGGAAGAAAATGCCGTAATCTCATTGAAGGAAATGAGGCTAACATCCACATCCACATTGACTGACAGACCTCTGATTCTCTCAGGGCTACCTTCTCCCCATTTTTAAAAATTATGATTTCAATAACACAGAAAAGTTGATAGAATTGTACAAAAATCACCTCTATCCTCATCAACTAGATTAAACAATTGATAATAATTTGCCGTATTTTCTTTTTTTTAAATTAATTTGAAAAAGAGAGAAAGAGAGAAAGAGAAACTTTGATTTGTTTTTCCACATATTTATGAATTCATTGGTTGTTTCTTGTATGTGCCCTGATCTGGGATTGAACCTGCAACCTTATTGTATCCAGACGACACTCTAACCAACAGTGCTACCTGGCTAGGGCACCATGCGTTCCATATGTATCTGTGTGGAAATGTATTGCAAACATCATGCCTCTTTCCCCTTAATACTTCAGATTACATTAAAAAAAAGAATATTTTCTTATATGATCACATTTCCGTAGTTTCTTAATTTATTAAATGTTTTATAATCATTTGCAGTAAGTTTTCCTTTTGCTAGTTAAATTGTGCCAATCTGACCTTTATATTTTTTTTGTCATGCCCTCGTGTCTTAAAGACTTTGCTTGAGTTCTGTCTCAGGTGTATTTGAATTTCATTAATCAAAACAAACTCGACATGGTGGAATTTTAAGCAATATGCAGAAGAGATTTGGGCATGAAGAGAGGGGGAGAGTGGCTTCCATAGAGGTAGGCCATTCAGATTGTCTCTGGAATCAGCCCGCTTAGGCTTATCTTGACCTGGAGAGTCTTTTCTTCCTTCATATTTGCCCCTCAGATTCACCAAAAATTCCATTGTTTTTCAGAATTTATTGGCAGCAGAAGGCCAAAATTAGTATATGAATTTGTTTGTTTGTAAATGAAGAACTGCCCGCTTCTCTGAGTAGGAAGAGTGGAGATATCTATGACCCAAATATACTTAATTATAATTAAAAGGAAATACCCATCAGTAGCAATATAGGGCATTAAATGAGGAAAGCATGTTAACATGACACAGGACTTCTGACTGAGTCACTGAGAAGAGCAGACCCATGGGGACTTCCATGAACAAAAATTTAGTTGTCAGGTGCCTTGTTCCTTTATGGCCTTCTGGGCTCACACTGAGATATGGATCCCATGACTTTGGGTTATGTGAGAGTTATTTGTTAAGCACATTTCTTGTGACAATAACACCTTAACCAAAAGCAAACAGTTTCAAAGGGTGGGTATTTGGGTTAGAGGCTGTTTCAACAAGTCACACCTTACTAGCTACTTCCTCTCCTGCTACCTATTTCTGGTCCTGTAATCTTTTCATTATGTGGCTGTGAACATGAATTAGATAGAAAAAGACTGGGTTACTCTGAGTGGCAATCACGAAATCTCCTTCCTTTTAGAGGCAAGGACAAGGGCTACCTGTCACTGGGAATTTAGTAACAACGCGCTCAGGACGCTCAGGACGTAGTTGATACAGGAGATTTAAATAATGCTCTGTGAAGGCTTAAGCCATGGAAAAGACACTTAAGATTGCCAGTTTTTGGTTTTTTTTTCAATAATCCCCAACCTCTTTACATTCTATTTATTTAGTTCCCTACCTGGATTTTAGAATACTTTTGCTTTATTTGTTGATTTTAATTTCCTTGTATTTTCCTTTCTTCTGGTCCATCTTCTGGTCCATCTGGTCTAATCATTGCCTTAGTGTCATAGGACATAGTATATTTTGTTTCCCATCAGGGGCTTTTTTCTTATACTTCAGATTTCCTAACAAGCAGATTTGTGTTTTCTTGATTTAGTTCAGTGTTTCCCGGAGACATAAATATGAAGGAGATCCTGCTAATCCTATACACTATATAAAATTATACACAATCTTAGGAGAGAGATAATTTGTAGATTGATCAAGGATGCTGGTTCGACAGGCTCAGATGTGATTCACGCATTTCTTCTCTCCTGTGACGCGAGCAGCCGCCCAAGTAATGTCCGTCTGGGCGCAGGTTCCCTTCCACAGCAGAGCTCTGCTCAGATGAAGTCGCTCCCAGTAAAGGAGTCTTGTATGAGCTGCTAAGTTACTTCTCCTGCCCCCACATCACTGAATATAAGTAGAGGAAACCGTGTACTTAGTTAGAAAGGTGCTTTTATTTACAGTTACACAGCTAAGCGAACAAAATGTGCTGGTGACCATCGCTGTGTATCTTAGACACATTCTTTTTTTTTTTTTTAAGATTTTATTACTTTATTTTTGTTCATTTACAGTTATCTGCATTTCTCCCCCACTCTTAGACACATTCTTTAACCTCCAAATGTGTATATAAAAATTAAAAAACAGAA
The DNA here is from genome assembly GCA_007922815.1 of Macrotus californicus. Lineage (NCBI taxonomy): Eukaryota > Metazoa > Chordata > Mammalia > Chiroptera > Phyllostomidae > Macrotus > Macrotus californicus. Next base: position 32,340 of record VMDR010005916.1, on the reverse strand, counting down.
CAAGCCCTAGCCCAGTAGCTCAGTTGGTCAGAGTGTTGTCGCAATAGGCTAAGGTTTTGGGTTCAATCTCGGGTTAGGTCACAGACAAGAGTCAACCAAAGAATGTATAATAAGTGGCAGAACAAATCGATGTTTTCCTCTCTTTCTTCCTCTCTCTCTAAAATCAAGAAATAAAATATTTAAAAAATAAAAATTAGAAAGCAGAATAAAAAGAACTAGGTATAGAAAGAGACAGATCATTATAGAGCTTTACGGAGGGCATCATTCTCTCTATTCCCTGCAGAGACTTTTTTTCCTGACATTTTACTTGTTTGTTTGTTTGTTTGTTTTTATTTATTTTATTATGGTAAGATATATATAACAGAGAATATGCCATTTTAGCCATTTTTAAGTGTACGATTCAGTGATGATAATTACATTTACAGTGTTGTGTCCCCGCCACTGCTATCTCTAAAATTTTTCTGTTCCTGTAAACAGAAAGTCTGTACCCAGTGAGCAGTAACTCCCCATTTTCCTCCTCCCAGCCCTGGGAGCTCCTAATCTACCTTCTGTCTCTATGAATTGGTCTGTCATTTTTAAAAGATGAACTTTGGTGGCTATATGGATGGGCAATGGCTTAAGGGGTGCAAAAAAACAAGACTTAGCCCTTTTCCTTCAGGTAACTTAATGGGATGATATTTGAAAACCACTGTTGCGACGTTATCTTTTGCTTTTCCCAGGACACAACCTTTGCTCTAATTGGCAGGCATGCTGATCTAGCTGTCTGAACTGGGCAATTAGTATTTGAGATAGAAAGGATGCAGAAAGAAAATGCTACATGACAGCTTCTAAAAACAAAATAGTGGTGCGCAGGTCAGCAGCCTCCCAAGCTGAGTTTTTAAGAGAGTATTTTCCCAAATTCCCTTAAAACTCTGGCTGAATTAGGAGGGACTGGCTCATAAAGTTCCGTGGCATAGAGAGGATGCTCTTCTGTTAGTATTAACAAAGTCACAAATCTTGTTGCTCAATGACAAAAAGAAGGGGAATAGTTACTTTTTACAAGGTTTTTATAAGGTTCTTATGTGATTAAATTAATTATAATATAACAGAAAAACTCAAGAAGTTAACTATTACGTAGGTATGTGTGTATTATTAGAACAAATGGTTGAAAAATAAGAACCCTAAGAAGTCTACTTAGGCTCAGAATGTAGGTGTGTATTGATTCTTTGTGATATTGGCATAGCAGGATATGGACGGTGATAGCCCATTGTACTTTCAAAAGTTAGTAGATGAATAGATATGCTTTCAGTTGTGTTATCAATTCGTGCAATAGAAATAACATTAAATCCTGTGGATTCAATGAATCGTTTTTGCAGTTGAGCAACATTAAATCCAAACAATGTTATTCTAATCCCTGTAAGACAGACCTGTGTTCTTGGTTTGTCCCTTGCAGCAATTATGACAACCGAAACATGGCAAGTAGAAAACAAAGTGCAGTTCAGATTTTTCTCGAGGGTGAACATCGGAGGGAACAATGCAGGACCACTGGCGGAACTCTGGCACGGTAGTAGAAACACTACGGAGGGTTGTACAGATAGAGTGGATAGAGTCCTGAGTATCTTTTTGTTCCTTTTTGTGAGATACAAGCAATGTCCATTGGTAGGACTAACCGCATTGGGCTTACAGTGATAACACATCTCTGTCCTTGTTTCTATCCTGTAGCTTCTTCCAGAGTGTGCCAGCTGGCACGTGCTCTGTGTTTACTTCAAGCTACAGCACCAATCGTGAATTCTGTTCAGTCCGAATGTGACCATAGTCTCTGAAAGTTGTAGTTATAATATTTTAAACACTATCTGTTAGATATACTAGTAAAGCCAGATTATTTTTTTAGTTTATATCTTAGAGTTCTTTAATTTTTATTATTTTAATTACCTACATGTAATTGTACTCTTACTGTACTTTTTTTTAGCAGGTTGATTACCTTTTGGTGACTTGTCACTTAAATCAGATGATAATATATGACCTATATGAAGAAATAATTATAAGTATTCTAATAGACAGTGGTTTCAAGTTAAAGCAGTTTTAATGAGTTGTTTGTTTTTGAAAAAATATTTTATTATTTTTAGAGAGAGGAAGGGAGGGAGAGAGTGAGGGAGAGAAACATCGATGTGTTTGCGTTGCCTCTCACATGCCCCACACTGGGGACCTGGGCAGCAACCCAGGCTTGTGCCCCGGCTGGGAAGTGAACCAGCCACCTTTTGGTTTGCAGGCCAGCACTCAGTCCACTGAGCCACACCAGCCAGGGCTATTTCATTAATATTGTTTTAAATTTGGACTTATCTTAAGTATTAACAATTACTATTAGTTATAAGACAATTTAAAAAGCAGAAAATATTGTTATTAAATAATAGAGCAGCACAAACATTTTGGGGGAGGGGGAGGAAGGAAGTTTCCAATACTTCTAAGCAGTGACCCACACAGCTTGACAAAAAATCATTTAGCGTTAAGCACCTTCAAATATTCAAAACACTTGATTCCATGTGTCTGAGGGAGAATTGTCACAAATTTTGATCCCCCAATTGGAAATAATTTTAAGTTTTTTCTCCTTTTGGCAAAGAAAAAATTACCTTGATTTCGCAATTTTGAAATTACACAGTCCTTAGTGTAGACCTTATAATAAGTAACAAAGACGAACTGGTCACATACCAGTGTAATTGCTAGTTAGAGCTGTATGAGATAGTTAGTCTAAATTTCTACGGTATAGAAAACTGACTCTCCTTTCATGAATATTGCTGTTTACTGAAAGGTAAAACAGCGTTACAGGGTGTAGCACACCTCCAGCTGCGGGGTGTGCTCACTGCTCTGCTGAATCAGAACCCCATCCCCCCACCCAGCAGTTTTTCTGGGTCTCCAGTCTGCTCTCAGGAACCACTTTGGGTTAGTTCATTCTAAGCTGGGCACTTAAATAATTGTTCCTAGTAAACTAGCAACACAGAGCCTTGTTAAAAACCAAGAGTTTAGATGGCCCATCACGTCTTTCCAAGTGCTGTTTTCTATTCACTGCCTATCAGAGATCAAGCCAGCCCCACTGATAGTCACTGGGGTATATCCCCAGTTGTTTTAGACTCTGCTCTTTTCGTAAGTCAGGGACAGAAAACTACTCAAATTAGTTCAAATAAAAGGGGTGGGGACATGGGCTACTTAAGAGATCACAAAATCAAATATAGTCAGGCTTCACAGAAATAAGGCTGTAAACTGCAAAGCGGTCAGGAAGCAAAGGATCTATGTTCCACCCTGTTCTGCCTCAGTGGGGCCAGGTCGGGTCTCCTCTTCTTTTCTCTGAGCACATCTGCCCCATTTTCCTCTCTCGTGTAGCTGGCACATTAGTGCACACGTTCCCAAAACGGCAGACAGCCTCTAAGTCTACATGTGACCTTTCAGGATAACCACCTAACCACCTTCAGGCTTTAGGTGCATGTTTAAAACCTAAGGCATGGCGGGCAGTGGGGACAGAATACCATTTCATACCGGAAAGCTAATGGACAAACTAGTTTTACCTCAGGTGTCTATCTTTGATCCGGTCAACCCTGGTGGCAGTTCTCCTAGATGTTAAAAATTAATCTTGTTCAACACCAAAAAGAAAATGAAAAACAAAACAAAAAAGGAATATAAAAAGCAAAACAAACAGGAAAATCAATGGCTTTTCAAAATTGTAACAGTTACTACAGTTTAACACTCCCTGACATTTTCTTAGTATGATAGCTAGATTTCATGATATCCAGTTGGTAACAGCTTAAAATAAACAATTTTTAGGAGCAGCTTTGCAGTGTGGATGGAGTTGGGGACCGGACTATTACTTTTTTATACTATGTACTTGTTTCTACCTATGTACTTTTCTCCTTTATTTTGTTTTCATTCAAACAAAGGTAGCACCAAATTTCTAATTCTAACCCTAAATCTGCTAGGGAGGCATTTGATAAACCAAAACTTTTGAAAGTATTTAGAACTATCAAAAGCACCAACCCCTCATGGTGGTTATTACAGTATTCTAGAGCTGGAAGAAGATTCGCAGGTCAGGTAGTTCAATCCCGTGCTCTTACAGAAGAGTACATCAGAACCCGTACGGAGAACGTGAGTGTTGCAAGGCCACAGATCAGTGGGCACGGAGCTGGACTTAACTTTTCATCCCTGCACTTCTAGATTCACATGTTTCTCAAGAACACTGTTATGGACGGAATGTTTGTGCCCCCTCCCCCTTCATAGTTTGAAACCCTAGCTCCCGGTGTGCTGGTATTTGGAGGTGTGGCTTTGGAAGGTCAGGAAGGTAGAGCTCTCAGGAATGGGATTAACATTCTTAGAAAAGGAGTCACAGGAGAGATGGTTGGTCTTTCTCAGCCATGTGAGGACACAGTAAGAAGGCTGCCATCTGCAACCCAGGAAGACGGTTCTCACCGGACCCCGAATCTGCAATCTTGCACTTCCCTATCTCCAGAATTATAACAAATAAATGTTTGCTGTTTAAGATAACCACTCTATGGTATTATATGTAGCTGCCCAAAGTGACCAAGAGAGATGGATAAAATCTAATAAGGTTACTTACAGATTTTTCTCCCCATATTTGATAATTTTAACAAATTTGCATTAGGTTGACAGGTGACCATGAATGTGTTGCTTACTCTCTAGGGACAGTTCTTTTGAGTTATTATAGTTCACTTTATAATAATGAAGGTTGATGTGTGTTCAGGCACATCAAAAATGAATTGCCTGATCGGATTACAGAAAGGATTCTATGCCTCAGATGTTTCAATTAGGTCATTGTTTCTATGATGATGTTACTCTGCTCTCTATATTATTTATGATATTTTATTTTTTTCATATTATAAGAGAAAGTGTATTTAGGAAGTTTACAGAGTTAGTAAAAGTGAGCCGTAGAAGAAATGAGCTAAAGAAACAAGTTTCAGAAAGAGAAGAAGGGCCCTTGGAGCTTAGGAGAGGGAAAGACAAAGGTGAGATGTCTGGGGGAAGGAGCGGGGAAGGGAAAGTCGAAGGCATGCTCCGAGAGGGAGAGCCTGAAATTTTATTATAATAGAATTTAGGATATTAGACCTAGAGGAAATATTAGAAATTATGTACTCCATTCCACTCCCTCAGTAATTTATGCAATATTTTATTCTTCTAATTATTGATGCAATATACTAGTGAAGTACTGGAAAGGAATATGAAAAATCTGGAACTACATAAAATGAAGCATTTTTTGGAGAAGAAACAAAACTCAAATGAGGCCTTATGTTTATTAGTGAAGCATTATTCATTTATACCATAGTTATCAGTGGAATATTTATATAAGATAGATTTTTCTTTTTAAAGATTTTATTTATTTTTAGAGAGGGGAAGGGAGGGAGAAAGAGAAGGAGAGAAACATCAATGCATGGTTGCCTCTTGTGCACCCCCTACTGAGGACCTGGCCCACAACCCAGGCATGTGCCCTGACTGGGAATTGAACCAGCGACCCTTTGGTTCACAGCCCACACTCAATCCACTGAGCTACACTAGCCAGGGCAGATTTTTGGTTTTTGTATTACCTGAATCATAGTATTTACAGATATAAAATAAGAAGGTGGCCATGTTTGTGGTTTCTATTGTAGTAAATAAAACCAGCTCATAGGAATTCTCCTATATTCATAAAAGCCTCAAATATTCATAGACTATATACATATCATTGATGTTGAGATTTTTCTTTGTAGACACATCTAAAGAACTTACTTAAAGTTACTTAAGTTTTTACAATAAAACTTACTTAAGTTTTACAATAAAGTTTGAATACCCTTTATGCAGTTTGATAACGAAAGCTCATTTCTATAATACATTCCTTAATATTTGCAGGGCTCTAATGAGCAAGGCAGCATCTCAGCTACAAGAAAAACGGGTTCCGAAGTCCTGAAGCTGATGTTCTGTGTTAAACACTTAGGTTTTGTTCATGTTGAGTGACCACACACCTTGGAGAACTGAAAGACGTCTTTCAGCATAGCAACGGCAGGGACAGGCCCAGGCTATTTTTTGTTGCCAAGAATATCACAATCTAGCCAATACATTTTTTTTACATGGTACCATGAGGCACGTCCAAGATGTCATTGAAGTATTCCTTAATATGTGGGGCAAAGATTGTTTTTAAAAAGTGCTCATAAAGTAAAGTTTCTGAATAGTAAAAAACTTTAAAAATCTATGTTTAGATTAAAAAAATTCTTGCTCATTCCTTTGAGAATCTGCTCCACGAGAGCTGAATGACTCTCAGGTGAGAACTCTGCAGCCATCTCCCCCATTCCTGGCTCTCTGTCAGTTTCAAAGTTAAATCCTGGGCTGGGAGCTTGAATTTCTAAGCAGTAAAGATAACAAGGTAGAAACAACATGGCTTCTCCTTCTCACCTATATTGAAAAGGTAGAAGGTGGCTGGAAGTGTACATAGTTTCAGGGCCTGCTGGTTGCCATAAGTGTTTGCAAACGTGGTTTCAGTTAATCCTTTGATTGGCCATAGGCAGGTTTATTATGCCATTTCGAGATTAGAGCACTACGAGTCAGAGAAGCTAAGTACTTTGCCTAAGATCACACGGCTCATAAGAGTAAGACTGGGAGAAAATAACAGGCCTGGCAGGAAGCAGAGAGAGTGCGAGCTAAGTGCCTCACTGTGACAGTGGCCACCGCATGGCTTGGCCTGCCCACTAACAGTGGCAGCAGCCAGAGTTCAGGCAGCCCTGGGCCTCTGTGCAGGATGAGGCAATGGCCATTCCACAGAAGCTTTAATTATCTGAACTACAGCCCACGACCTGCCAGCCAACTTAAGGCATAATATTGAATTCCTTCTTTTATTAGCAGTTTTGTAGTACAAATTCTCCATGTGGAGTAGGTATAGCTCACCATGCAGGGTGATGTGGGGCACCTGTACCAGAGTGGCTTCCTCTTCTGGTGATTTCAGATAAGCCTCACAGGCTTATTTTTGTGCTTTAAACCCTTTCCCCCCATTTGCTTCTTTCAATTAATTGGCAATTTATTTCTTAAGACTCAGAACTGGCTTTTAGTAAAGATTATTTTTCTTTCTGAAGTGGTGTGAAATGTAGATGCCAATTGTGTTTTGCTCCTCTAATTAGATGTGTGAGTTAAGGGATATCAAATAAGCCACTCGCTACTTTCTCATAGTAAATCTCTCAGATCGAAGAACAAAATGGCATAAATTGTAATCAAAATAGTATATGATATTATTTCGTTCCAGAAGAATGAACTGTTTTCAAGGGCCCTCCCTGAGAAATGAGGTTGGGAGACTGGCTAAACCCTCCCTGTATTTTTTTTCCAGAAGAGAAACAAAGCATTTCGCAATACACAGTTTAAAATGAAGTTATAATTATCACCTAGTAATCTCTTACCATATAATTTCTAACGTCTTCACACCATTCTGTTTCGGCAATTTTCTGCTCAAAACAAGCTCAGCAGTAGAAACTATTGACTGTCAAAATCAATTTCTTGGTGAGATTACATACTAGGGTAACAAAACAAAAAATTGCTGTACAAGAAACAAAGCCTTTGATCCATAAGAAATACGCACAGCCACTCACTCCAAATGCCAGTATGTCTCTGCAGGTAACAAGCAGTACTACTGCTGCCCCTAAAAGCTCCTGGGAGGACCTAAACAGAGCAGAGCAGGTTCTTTGCCCTCGAGTACCCTCAGCAAATAGGCACTTTTGTGATTTTTTTAGGATAAACCCCCTCTAGACCATGCTCTGGCTGCCTGGGGCCCCTGAATTTCTTGCCCACACACCCAGAGCACATGGCAGAGCCCTCAGAGTCCCCTCTCTAGATCTCTCCTTCCTAAGTTGTACCATTCTGTGGGCTCCTTGGATGAGTGGGTGGCAGTGTGCGCAAGAACACTGCAGGGGCTCCTCCTGGTGTGGGTCTGAGCAGGAGGCGGAAAGAGAAGGTGGGGGCAGCCTGCAGGCACTGGCCTTCATTTGTAGTCTTGCCCCAGGCCCTGCAAATATTACGTGTTTTCCTGGAGGAAACTAAGGTGAGCTTATTCTACCCACCCTGGGGCCAGGCCTACAGTGGAAAGTGATTGCTACGTGCGGAAATTAAAATGTGTTGCTTTCTCCTACAAGCAATTTTGTCAGTAGCCCATTGCCTTGTGGAAGCTGCACGTTTGAGTACCCTGAAAAAATGTATACAATTGCCATAAAATACATTTTGATTTAAGCCATCAATTATTTATATATCATGCATTACATGGAAAATAGAGAAGCCAGTTCCCACTGCTCCCCCGTATGCTGTAGCTGGCAGAAGGGACACCTTATCTCAGACACACTCTGATCTAAGTCCTCTGGAATGAGCAAAGATCCTTGCTCTGTGCACACTGGGGCTTCCGTTTGATTATGGTAATGAACATATCGTGCTGCTTGGGGATTTCAGGGAAAGAATTCTCGGAGAAAATGGGAGATGGTCTTCTTGTCCTCTGAACCTTATGCTACACTATATCAGAGACATCTTGTGCACTTCCTCAGATTCTTCTGAGCCCACAGAGCACGTTGCTTTGTTTTAGCCCAAACACTGCTGACTGGGGCCCCGGAGGTTCTGTTGCTGGGACTGATAAGTTGCTTGTGGGGGACGTTGGCTCTTCCTGGCAGCTGCTGTGCCTGTTGTTGGGTTTCTGGCTCCTCCCACCACTTTGAGACTGGGATGGAACACCATGCTAAAGAGCATGGTAGCTGGCTTCCCAAAAGGCTGCCAAAGTATCTGGATGATGTAATGCAAAGGGCTGGGGATTAACTACACGTGGGATGAACTTTGATCAGCAGAAATAGCAGAGCGTGGCAGGTCAGTCATCACCCTCCTGTCTCCCTTTCATTGACTAACTACCCTATGGCACAGTTTTTCCATAGAGCCTCCCGTGCATCGGTCCCCATTCTTTCCTAACTCGCCTTTCTCTCACTGACCTGGGTTTACACCTACCACGTAAAGCAAGAACACTCAATCTCTCTCTGACTGCTTTCCAATAAACTGGGCTAGACCATAGGCCTGCTGTATGAACATGAGAAAATAAAATTCTGAGAGTATGTAAATTACAAACTCAGGTGGTCTTAGGAATAACTGATAAAAACCTATTTATGTTACTTTTCAATGACAGTTTACATTCAATATTATTTTGTATTAGTTCCGGGTGTACAGCATTGTGGTTAGACAGCCATGTGCTTTAGAAAGTGATCCCCCTGATATTTCAAGAGCCTTCCTGGCACTATACATAGTTATTATAATATTGACTATATTCCCTATGCTGTACTTTACATCCCCATGACTATTCTATAACTACAAATTTGTACTTCTTAATCCCTTCACATTTTTCATGATAAAGACCTATTTTTATACCAATATCTTCAAATTGCATGCAAAATAAATAATTATTTCAATATAAATTTGGAGGAACAATGGTGTTTAGATATAAATTTCCTCTTTTTTCCCTCAGTATCCTAAGACCTATATCCTAATTAAACAAGAATTTATTGGGCCCTGGCTGGTGTGGCTCAGTGGATTGGATGCTGGCTTCTGAACCCAAAGGTTGCTGGCTTGGTTCCTGGTCAGAGCATATGCTGGCATTGTAGCCAGGTCCTCTGTTGGGATTGTGTGAGGGGCAACCGATTGATGTATCTCTCACACATCGATGTTTCTTTCCCTCTCTAAAATAGTTATTTTAAAATATTTTTATTTATTTATTTATTTTTGGAGAGGAGGGAAGGGAAGGAGAAAGAGAGGGAGAGAAACATCAATGTGTGGTTGCCTTTCGTGCACCCCCTACTAGGGAACTGGCCCACAACCCAGGCATGTGCCCTAGACTGGGAATCGAACCAGTGACCCTTTGTTTTGCTGGCCAGTGCTCAATCCACTGGGCCACATGAGCCAGGGCTCCCTCTCTAAAAAAATATTTTTTAAAGAATTTATTGAGAATCAAGTAATGTGCAGCACTATGCAGAGCTTTGGAAACATTAAAAGGTCTTAAGACACCTTCTCTGTCCTCTGTCCTCATAATATTGCTAGCACAGGGAGACAATATACGAGCACTGACTTGTGTTTCTCAGCTAAAGCGCTCTGCCTCGGTGAAGCGGGGAGATGACTGATGGTCTTGAGGGTCTGGGAAGATTTCATGACAGGCATGTAGGGGTTCTGCATCCATGGGAGGGGGGTTTCCCCACATCTATGAGCAATTCTGAGACACCAGCTGTCCTAAAATTCAGCTCAATTCTGATGCTATCTACCCGTAGATAGATTTTTAGAAATCTAAAAGTTATTCTGCTCAAGAACCTGTTTTGATTTTTTACTTTGAGATAAAATATCACAATACTTTTGGTAGGAACGATACTGATATTGTTTTAAGTATCCTTCCTTTAAATGGGTTTGTCTGCACAGTCTCCTATAGGCAGCCTCAGGAAGACACAGGAACCTCTGGCTAGCATCATGTTGCTGAGAAAATGTTGTTTTTAGGATTAAGAAATTAAACATTTAGTTCACATTTAATCACAAAAAATTACCAAAACTTGATCATGTTAGCACTTAGTAATGGGGTCCTTTACAACCATTTATTCTCATTTCCTCCAAGCTTAGTCAAAATTTGTCTCCTTGTGGGCTGAGTAATTTCTCCAAAGCCTAATTGCTAAACATGGGCAAAGTCCAAGTTAAAACTCCACATTTTTATTCCTCATCTCTTTTGCTTTATTTAAAAAAATCCAAAGACCTATTGCCAGCATCTGAATAAAGCACCCCCCCCACAAAAAAAAATCCACAGAAGTTGTAAAATAATAAAAACATATTCATGGAAGAAACAGCGTGTTTCCGCAGGTAGTGTTTCTCAGCTGAGCTCCACGTTAGCAGAGACCAGACTAGAGCTCCCCCTACTTCCTGTGGCGCCTTCCCTGAGCTCTTCTAGGAGCGGAATGTCCTCTCTGCCTGTTGCCTTCCTGCAGTTCGTTAGCTCCTGTCTTCCAGGCTAAACAAAAGTTTCAGTGGAGTATTTTTATATATGTATATATGTATATATGTATGGTAGCTTCCTCTTCACTCCATCTCAGGACAAATTTTCAGCATTAACCAGGCAACTCTTCTGCCTTTTTTATGTAGAAAAATGTTCACGAATATTTGTCTTGTTGTTATTAGGTACAATACAACACATGATTTTCTTTTAGGTTAATTTCCTCTTTCACTATTTATCTAGTTTTCCACAACTTCACTTCTGACCTAACTGGATCACTCCTGATGTGAAGATAGCTCTTTGTTGTTTTTTTAACTTTTGCATTTATTTTGCCTTAGGTATGTCCTCCTGAGACTGTTGGTTAAGGGTCCAATCAAAGTTAAGGAAGATTAGATTTTTTGGAGGTTGAGGATGATTCTGTTTTCAAACTTGCCTTAAGATCTTATCCTCTAACTGACCGCATGAAAGAATATAAAGAGAAAGAGCTTGTGGGGAGTCTGAATTAGGCTGCTAATGGATCTAGTGTCTCAGGAAAGAGAGGGGGTATGACCTGTAAACACACAGTGAAACTGCTCCGTGGTGAACTTGGCCTGATGGGACGTCTCAGGCTCGGATCAATCATCAAAGACATTTCCTTTGGGGACTGGTTTGTCCAAAAGCGAGAAAGGAAATTAGGAGAAAGGAGCAGAGACCTTGACTTTTCTAAACCTAAGAAAACAGAATACAATAAGGTTTCGGGGAGAGTGAAAACCTATAAATGGCAGCATCAGGGTCGAAGTTGGAGTGACAAGCAGGGTCACATCAAGGAGAAGCCTGGAGAAAAGTAATACCTGAAATGGACCTTTCCATTGGGGCTAAAGGGCATATTTTTTTTTTAATTTAAAAATTACAGTTGACATGCGATATTATATTCGTTTCAGGTATACAACATTGTGATTAGACATTTATATAACTTATGAAGTGATCACCCCAATAAGTCTAGTACCCATCCGCACCGTACAGAGTCATGTCAATATTATTGACTACATTCCTTAGGAAGGGCATCTTTATGGAGAGGGATTTCCAATGGATGTAATTGTGGTGAAGACCGTGGTGCTGTAGATCTTTGTCTCCAGGGAGCATGCTATGGAAAGTTTGCCCTACAAGTTATGAGTTAGTCTTATGGGCCCTTATAAATTCTTTGCAGTAAATCAGGAGGTTTCCTTTTTATCAGTGCAAGTTCATACCTTCCTTGATCTAATCTCATGGGTCTGCCAGTAATAATTTCAAATGGAGACAGTCTATGTTTGCCAGAGGAAGTAGATCTTAGCTTGAACAACACCAAGGGAAGAGTTTAGGCCAAGGCAGATTAAAAGATTATATAAATTTTGCCCAGGCTGGTGTGACTTGGTTGAGTAACCTCCCGCAAATCAAAAGGTCAAGGGTTCCATTCCCAGACAGGGCACATACCTAGGTTGTGGTTCAGTCCTGATGGCGGTGTGTCCAGAAGGCAACCAACCAATGTTTCTCTCCCTCTTTCTTCCTCTCTTCCCTTCTCCCTCTAAAATCAATAAGTATGTCCTTGAGGGAGGATTAAAAAGACAAACAAAAAGATTACATATTTCATTGATCTTTTGCTTATATAATTAACAGTATTTTTGTATGTATGACAATAAATCCTTGAATCATAAAAAAAATACATAAGTTTTGGTTACTCAGGTAGTTGGTTCTATAAGATTGGAGAACTGGAGATGACAAGAACAATGGAAATGTTGCAAAATTGGCCAGATCTTACAGATTGCAGAACTTGTCCAGTGAAATGAGTTCCTCAAGTGGGAAAGGTCTTTTCCAGGAGTATTTTACTTACTACTGAGGCTGTGGCTGTGAGGCATGGGAATGCTTCCACTAAAGACAAAACATAAATCATCATTAACACATATTTGTACCCTTGAGAAGGGGCAACTGAATGAAGTCCATTTGTCAGACCTCAGAGTCCTAAAGGCAAGAGAAAGTGCCCCACAGAGGTATGAATGGGCTTTCTAGGGTTGTGCTTTTGGCTTTTTTGGTATACCTGTGAAGCTATTTTTAGAGGTGGCTTCTGGCAGTACTGTTTTCCAATGTTTGTCAGTGCTCCAGTGAGTTAAGTCATGGTCAAATTATAATATATGATTTTGAATGCAATCAGGGAGAAGTGGTTGGCTATTTGGACCTACTCATAAGTTTCTTTTAGGGTCAAATTAACAGTTTTGTTCTAACCATTTTTTTCTATTTTACTCAACAGCTAAATACTGTGCTTCCATTGTGTTATTTTTTAAATACTCAATTGCTTTAGCCGGTAGCTTAGGTGCTTCCATTAGAGGCTGAGGTTGTTTTAATGCTGTTAATTTGGCAACAGCACCAGCCAAATGATTATCTCTCATTTCCTCTACCTTAGCCATTGAATATCCAGGAATTTTTATGATTGCTAAAGATTTAGGTAATTGGATAACCTCTAAGAATTCTGAAAGGTAAGAACTGTTTTTTATCTTTTGTCAGAAAGAAGTCAACAATGCTCTCTGTTTCCAGAGCACACCAAAGTCCTAGGCGACAACAAAGGCTTACTACCTGCTATCAGTATAAATGTCAGCCATTTTATCTTTGGCTAAATTGCCAGCTCAAATTAATGCATAGAACTGCGTTTTTAAAAAATGATTTTTAAAAAAGATTTTATTTATTTATTTTTAGAAAGAGGGGGAGGGTGGGAAAAGGAGAGGGAGAGAAACATTGATCAGTTGCCTCTAGCATGCCCCCAACCGAGGACCTGGCTAGCAACCCAGGCATGTGCCCTGACAGGGAATTACACCAGCAATGTTTCAGTTTGCAGGACGATGCCCAACAAATGGAGCCATGCTAGCCAGGGCAGAACTCTGCTTTGTTGTTGTTATTGTTGTTGTTGCATAATTAACCCATTTATAATTGGTTAGCAATGTTTCAAATTGTGGAGCTTCTACTAGTCTTTTCATTCCTTCAGTCTTCTGATGGTGGACTTCACTGTGACAGCAGAAGTGGCGTTGATGGTCCAGGCAACACCAGCGACTGTTTTCATGCAGTGCCAGATTCCCACCTCTCACTTCTTTATCTTGGTTCTGCCACAAAAGGAGCAAGTATACTTGGCATGCTGGCTGATCTCCTTTTTTTCCACCATCATCCCGAGAGAGGCACCATAACAGGTCCCGTATTTACCGACGATTCCAACTTTCTTGGTGCGCTTCACCTCGGCCTTGGCGGAGAGCTCTGCCTTTTCAACAGAAGTTACCTGAGACATTGGACTGACCTCAATGGTTTCATTTAGTGAGACAATTGCATGGCCTCCTTGACAGTGGCCTGTTTTGTCTTTTAGGTAAAAACCATCAGTAATCAAAACTAATTCAGCATTTTCAAGACGTGTTTCCTCTAAATCAATTTGGGAAATTAGTAGTTGGTCTGCTAATGCCAGGCAGTCATGAGGGGTTTTGTCAGAGGGCAAAGGGAGGAGAGCCCCAGGGGCAGTGTGTTGCAGCGGCAATGGCCACGGCAGATGAAGACAGTGAAGGAACTCGGTAGGAGGTTAGTCTGGTAGCAGAGAGGTGCCGAGGATGATTAAAGTCAGGTAAGTCTTCTGCTGAAAAAGGCACATAGAGTCAGTGGAGAGCTCATTGTTATCTCTCCTACATGTTGTAGTGAATTGGTGGTGGACGCAATAGTTCTCACAGAGGTGGGGAGCTCTTCGGCCACCCAGCAGAACTGTTGACTATAGTATCCAATGGGTCTCTGCTGGCTTCCGTGTCATTGGGTCAAGATACCTAAGGCATTTCCCTCTCTTTCATGGACAAAATGAAAAAGGGTAATTGATAATTAGGAGGTCCTGAAGCAGGCAGATCACAAAGACCACCTCTAATTTCACTGAGGGCCTTCTGTGATTTCTCTGTCCATGTAAGTGACTCGGTCTGGTCAGCCTTGAGAAGATGGTAGGGAAGTTGAAAAATCAGGAATCCAATCGCTACAATATCCAGCCAAACCTAGGAATCCCCTGAGTTGCCTTTTAGTCTTGGGGAATGAAAAAGTTAAAATGCCCCGGATCTTAGCAGAAACCAAGAGGAGACCTTTATGAGTAACTAAATATCCCAGATATTTAACTTGAGGTTTACAAAGCTGAAGTTTCTCTTTAGATAGATACCTCTGTCCCTTTTTTTGCTAGTTCTCCAAGGAAGTGGAGGCTATCTTCAAGGGATGCTTCTCAGAGGGTGAGCAGAGGAGGAGGTCACCCACGTATTATAAAACGGTGGACTGGTCAGGGAATTCTGTATGGGCAATATCTGTCTTAAAAATTTGGGAAGAGCAAGTCACACTTTCAGTGTAGCCCTGAGACATTATTGTTCAAGGGTTACTTAGACAATACACAATCCTTTTTATGTGAAAGTGAATAAGAATTGGCTTTCAATATCCATAGGGGTGCTAAAGAAAACAATACAGAGATCTAAAACAAACAAATTTACTTCCTGGTGGTATGGCTGAGAATTAGGAATGAGGTCTAGGCACAACTGGGTACTGAGATATGACCACATTATTTTGGCTTTTAGATTTTAAACAAATCTACACCCCTTACCATGAGGGGATTTGGGGACAGTCCTGGGAGTTCCCACCGTGGTTTTGGTACTCCTAGGAAGGGGGATGAGAGGCTGGTGGGTTAAGAACTGATAAGGTGGCTCTGGTATCTGCCAGGACTTTGGTTACCTCTTCCCTAATAGTTAGATCTATTTCTCCTAAATAAGTAATTAGGAGCATTGGGAAAATCCCCCTTTAGTCCTTGGAACAACACTATTGCTGAGAAGACGTAGGTTAGACTCCTGAGGAGGAGCTGCAAACTTTAGGGGCTGTTGGCCTCGTAGTTACCTTTTGAGCTTTAAACAATCTTCCTTCCAATGTCCAGGCTTTTTGTAATAAATACATACCCCTTTGTTTGGTGGTTTGCTTATGGACCTTGAAAGACAGATTTAGGCAACAATTGTAATTGTGGGCGCATTACACTCAAGTTGCCTGAATCTGGGCATTTTCTACATGTGTAGCTCCAAATGTGCTCCATTTCTGTACAAATTCCTCACTTCAGCCAGGCTACTTGTCTCCAAACTTACTATACTTTTTGGAGAGAAAGTAAAGGAGAGGAAGTGTGTGTGTGGGGCGGGGGCAGATGAAAGAGATAAGGAAAAGGACAGGGAAAGTGGGAGTTAGACAATGTCTGTGTGCTCTGGCTTTTATAATTTTAGGAGCAAATTGTAAAGAATTTGTGTGCCCTCTTTAGAGTTCCGTATCATGGATCGATGCGTCTCTCTCTACAAGTCTCTGGGCTTGGGGCCTAACCCGTCGGAGTCGCAGGGACGCTTCTCCGAGCTCACTCGAGGCTGTTGGCACTGCGCCTGGGGGCTCCTTCCCGCTCCCGGAAGGCGCTGGAAGGCTGACAGCAGCCCATCCAGGCGTTGGTGGGATTCATTGGAAAGTGATTGTTTCCCCTCCCGCTCTCTTGTCCAGCTGCCGGTGTGGCACCGTCCTGCAGGGGTGGGCGTCCCAGGTCCGCCTGGCTGGCCGGTTGGGAACCCCCGCGCTCAGTCACTGTGGTGCACCTACACCCGGCCCAGAGAAGCACCTGCGGTGTCGTCTCCGGCCGCCGCGGTCCCACTCCGCCCGACTCAGCCCGACTCAGCCGGGGACCTGCTGGAAAACGCGCAGAGCCAAACTTTTTTTTTTTTTTTTTTTGAGTTTTGCGAGATAAGAGTACTCCTCTCCCGCTCAGCTGACCCTTAACCAGTTCCAGGACGTCGGCGGGGCTGGGTCTGTGGCTCTGGATCCCACCCCTCGCAGCGCCTCGCCCCGAATTCGCAACCCAGGCGACAAGTGCTGCTCCCACTCGGAGCCCCCCTCCTGCAATTTCCCGCCCGCCGCCAAAGCAACTCGGAGCGAAGCGGGGCCGGTGCGAGGCCTGGCAGCGGAGACCTGTGCAGCCAGCGACGCCGACGGGCCAGCGCGGATCTCCCGGGGCCGCGGTGCGCAGCTCGCGGGTGACTGTGCGGAGGGGCCGCTGCCTGTCCCGACCCGCGCGGCCTCCGCTTGCCCGAAGGCGCTCCTCCTTCTCCCGGTGACAGGCATGCCGCCGCCGCCCTAGACACAGCTGGGCACCCCTACCCAGCCCTCGCCGCTGCCACCATACACTCTCATGCCTCTCTCCATCTTGTGATGCCCTCTTTCCTTCTAAACCCTCCAGTGGGGGGTGCGAGTTTATATTTAACCCCTCCACTCCACTGCCTCTTTTCTTCTTGCTTTCCTCCCCCGGCCTCAGCTTGCTGCGTGCCTTTCTTTCTCATCCCTCTTCATATTTATTTATTCATATTTATTTGGCTCCGGCTCTCTCCTTCCCACCCTCTCTCCAGACCCCTGCCTTCTGCTTGGAGTGGCGCGCCCCGGGTCCAGGCGTGATATTGCACGTGAAGGTGTTGACGCTGGTGTTTCCGGTGCTTTGGATGTGTGTGTTCGGCCAGGAACGCGCTCCAAGG
Source organism: Macrotus californicus (assembly GCA_007922815.1). NCBI lineage: Eukaryota > Metazoa > Chordata > Mammalia > Chiroptera > Phyllostomidae > Macrotus > Macrotus californicus. The sequence continues at coordinate 14,820 of VMDR010005916.1, read as the reverse complement.
CCATCGCCAACCGCTGCACAGTCTGCTGGAACAGCAGCAACCCTAGATTTCAGAGGGGTCACTACCACGTTGACGTCTGCATTCATGACCACCTGGATGTTTTATGCCTTCATTACGATGACTTGGTCAGGGAGGATAGGACCGAGCGCCATGCCCTCCACATGGTGAACTTGGACAGCTACAGTGCCTGCTAGCACGCTTCCTAAGAGGTCAAGAAATGGGAATGTAACGGGCCTCACTTTCCAAATGGAACACTAAAGCTCTATGAAAAATTGCAACGCTTCATGCCCTCTTACCTAGGATTTGAATTCAAGTTGGAATATTTCTACATCTCTTCTGCAATCCCAGATGATGGAAGAAGGTCCTGACTAAAGCTCCAAGTCTTTATGAAACCAGTGAAGAGCTGTATAAAAACTATGGGTGTTTGTGATCGTGTTTTTGATATTAACGGCAACGTGGAAAATTCATTAGAACTAGCAGATGACACCGTGCATGAGTTAGCCGAGCCACCCTCTGTGAGAACTTGGCACACCAAGGATACCCAGCCGCCTTTTGACAATCCTACTGTTCCTCCTGGATGTGGAGGACAAGGGGCCACGTGAGAAACTTGACAAGGAAAGGCCTTTGTGACAGTTCTCCAAACTCAGAGACCGAAAGTAACCACAAAGAATGGTCTGAAATTAACTCCTGTTATCTAAAAGCAGGTCATGGTGGGCAGTCATTGCCATAGGCTAGAATCTTCCGGGATAAAAAGTCAATCTTTACTTGAGCCTTTCTATTGTCTTTTTTTTTGCATCTATGACAACATACCTTTGGAATGTCAGGTATGACACCCGGGAGCTGTGCACCTGGCCAGGCCACCCACAGGGAGACCTACACTGGCCTTCCTATTTTTCCACACCCTTGGGGCACAAACACCACATGACAGCAGAGACCACAACCTCCCCCATAGTTATTGTTATCATGTTCATTGTTGACTGTTAACTGTCCTGTACCCACCCACATAAAAGAAGTATGTGTCATTGTGCCTTGTTATCCAATCCCAAAGTCCCCCCCCCCAACCTTTGCTTTCTCCAGCCTCCCTAATCTATCACCAGTGGATTTCATGTAACACCCTTTGTGCCTCCTCTTTTGATTGTAATGTATAAAATAAGGTGCCAAACTGCCATTTTCCAGAGCATTTGCTCAATCCGTTGAGGTTTTGCTTCCTGGCATTGTCGTCAGTTTGGCTCAAATAAACTCATATAAATTCTTACAGATTTGGACGTTTCTTATGTTGACGTGATAATACTTTTTACACTATAGCACAGCCCCTCCCGTCAGCCGTCACGGAAAACATCAAGGTCTTGGAACGCCAGACAGAGATCCACCTAACTGCTCATCCTAAGAAGGGATTTTTTTTTTGGCAGATGTCAGATTTCTTTTTCTTTCAGCCTGAATTCTAAGCAACAACTTGGGGCAGTGTGGGGCTAAAATAGTTGCTGCTTCCTCCCCCTGAAGCAGGATAGTAAGAAACCAGGAAAGTTCATTGTCAAGTAGAATGGGGAAACTGAGACAGATAGCTGAACAAAATGGTGAAGTAATTTACTGCTAGATACAGAAGCTCACCTCCCTAGGGATAACATCCAGACCTCAGTTGTATTTCAGCCCCAGGCCCAGAAAAGCAACAAAACCAGGTGGGCGACGCTGGGACCAGCTGCAGGAACAAAGGACCCCCTTCCCCGGGTGCTGACCAATCAGTGGAGACCTCAACCCTGAAAGGACACACCTGGAAAAGCTGATAAATATTCTATTGAGATCCATCCCTAAACTCCCAGCCTTTAAAATCCCTCTAGCAGGGGTGTCCAACCTTTTGGCATCTCTGGGCCACACATCAAAAACATTGTGACACATAATCACAAAAAGATCTCATAATGTTTTAAGTAAATTTACAATTTTGTGTCGTAGCCATTCTGGGCCGCATGTGGCCCAAAGGCTGAGGTTGGACACCTTTGCTCCAGATGAAGGGTGCAGTGCATGTGCTCCCTCCCTGGAGCATGCCCGCACTTTTCCCTTCCCCCACAGGTGTGCATCTCCTAATCTCTAAGGGACCTCATGAGACTTGCAACCATCGAGCAATGGGCAGAGGCAGCTCGTCCCAGGCTAACCCCCTGAACCTGTCTGCAAGGCCCCTTTTCTCTGACTTCTCAGTGAGCCAGAGCAGCCCCACCTAGTTTCTCTCCTGTTGCTTCTTCTCCCCGAGGCCCTTCCTTGTTTTCACTGTCCCCGGCTTTAATAAACACCTTCTCAAAATCACCTGGACTCATATTGCAAAATCTTTCCTAGGTGAAGTCAAGAACCCACATTCTACTGGCTAGCCCTAGGCAGATCTGATCTGGGTGGTTCTTTTTCTGGTAACAACCCCACCCTACCCCCAGCCCTTGCCCTTGACTTTTCTTACCCTTTCTAAACTAAATGGACTCCAGATTAAAATGCAAAATTTTTCAGGTGACACGAACGGCCACCAGCTCCTGTGCATTCTCCTCCAATTGCTCACTGGATCGGTATGTGGACAAGGAAGAGGAGCTGCAGATGCAGCCAGCAATGGTGAGGCCCAGGAGGGTTTGCCTCTCCCATACAATGTTTATGCCTTCTCATTCAGGACGTAAGGTGATCATGCAGGGCATCGTGTCACGTCCAGTCCAGAGGGGAGGTATGAAGAACACATGTAATACTACACCATTTCCTCTAGGAGTATGTAAACAAACAGGCTTCTAAAGGGTCAAGACTTTGTTTGCTTTCCTTAAAGCACTCTTGACAGCAAAACCTGTGCTCTGTTAAAGAACCCTTCTTTTCTAGGAGGTGGGTAGGGAGCCAGAATGCTAGCGCCGAGCAAGTGTGAAATCAGAGAAAACATACGTTTGGTGGGGGTGTGTATTCACGAGTGCCTCTAATTTTTTTGGTGATTGGCACTGTACACCAGATTTTTTTCCCTTTGAATACAGATCACCATGGTGCCACAACTATATTTTTAAAAAGAGACTCAAAGAGGCATTTTTTTAAATGAATAGAGTGACCTTCCCCAAGGCTGACGAGCCAGGGTTGATGGAGTACGTGAGGGAATAGCTTTGGATACTCCAGAGGCACAGTATGTACCAAGGAAAAGATGCCAGTGGCCAGAGAAGACGGGATTTGGCTTTGCTGGAGCGCCAGCATGCTGCGGCCTTTCCCCGACTCCCCATTCCCAGTGCCCACGTTTTGCTGCACACTCCACGACACAGGGGCTTGGGCGCAAACACCTGTCACATGGAGAGACAGTCAGCACTATTTGGGAGGGCTGAAGAGAAATTTGGAATAAAAATTCTGAAGTGTGGAATAAAAAAATTCAAGTGCTGTTTAAAAAAATTCCATATCACACTAAATTTGAATCAAAATGTATTCAATTATATATTGAGACTGTCATAGGATGAAGGTCAAAAGGTTATTTGAATGAGTGGAGGGAAGTCTATTGGTAATTACTAAATTCCTTCTCTGTATTTTTAAAGTTCTATTGCTGAATCATAAGCCTGGAAAAATAGGGTTTCTAAGTGTTGGTAAGCAGCAATTTTGTAATCTGAGAGACAATCACCAAAATTTTCGCTATACAAAGTTATTTTACTCTGAGTTTTCAACTTGAGTCCCTCGAGGCATTAAGGCAGAGAGAGGGGAGTGCTCAGAGCTTTCCCAGGTGGGCCGGGCACCACAGCAGACCCCGAGCGTCTGTTCCCAGGTCGGCGGTCAGTGCCGGCCACGACGGAGGCATTTGCACTGCAGAAAGCAGCAAACCTCCAAATCAGGTTTCCTTGGAGAGCTTGTTACACGTTTACCATCACATCCCTGGAGCACGTCTGATTTCACCTCTATTTATTGAGAATGTCTATGTAAAATACAGCTTTTGAAAAATGTTTTCTGGGCCACAGAGAAGTCGGAAATTCATGCCTCAGTTGGATGTTTTCTTCCTCTCTAAGTAAAATGCGTAGTGAATATTATAATTTGAAGAATGATGAATCATTTTGTTACTTTACATCACTATTTGTTTTAAGGTACGGCATTGACTTTATTATTTACTGAAATGATAGCAGTTATATTTACATACCATTGGCTTTCTTATAAATCTACATAAAATGACAGTTTAAAGTTTTTTAAATGTTTTAAGATGTATCAAGAGAAAAAAACAAAAAGCCTTGGTTGTGAGCCTGGAGTTTTGGAAACTCAGCCCTCACTGGATTAAGGAGTTAAGTAATTACAGGAATGGGTGTGTTCTGGGAAAATGCCATTCATCCATGTTTTATGTGCCAGGGAACAGAGTTAACGCTTCTTTACGTTCTTGTTAACATTTTTGTCCCTTTTGGGTAATGATATTGGGATACTGTATTGATTTGTTCCACATTTTGGTCCTCCAATTTTTTTCCTCACTGGCTTCCTGTAGTGGCTCCCTAAAATTGCACTTTGAGACTATTAGGGTCAATCACAGTATCATAAAATGTTGGTAATTTAAGCATTAGATCGTTCTCTGTCTCTGCCCTCACTCCTTTTCCTGTTCCTTTCTCAGGCTTTATTAGGTCAGATTTCAGGTCACCATCTGGGCTATTTTTTACTTTGGTCTCTTATCCCATGAGGCTAGCTGGCTTAAGGCACGGAAGATGCCAAGACACGCATTGGGCTTAAGAGGAGGAAAGGAACTCATTTCAAGTTAAGCCTAAACCATGAGCTTGGCCTATTAACCACAGAGCTCTGCTTTGGGATTTGAGGCGTCTGGTTCTTGGAGTTTCCGTTTCTCACTGCTTTTAAGTATCTTTCCCAGGACCTATGGGGAAGAGAGGTGTCTGGGCCGATGCAGGAGTTACAGGAGTTAGGTACTTTTGAGTCCTTCGGTTTAATAGCATGAACTTCATTCCAATCAAGGCTGCTGTGTGTGGCTATCTACAGTCAAGTTACCTGCTCCAGCCTCCACTTTGGCCAGGCTCTGATGTGGGGCATCTTCCTCTAATGTACAGAAAGATACCCCTCAGGCTTGTTCTTTAACCTGATAGCAAATCCTGCTTAAGCCTCTAACAGAGATGATTTCGTTAGGTACACAAATTCTGACCCTGTGTCCCAATTTACTCGGCTGAAAAACAATCATAAGAATTATTTTGAGCACTGGCTGGGGTGTCTCAGTGGACTGAGCACTGGCCTGCAATCTGAAAAGCTACGGGTTCAATTCCCAGTCAGGACACATGCCTGGGTTGCCGGCCAGGTTGGAGCACCATGCTGATGTACCAAGGTCTCACATTCAGTCTCCAGTCAGGGCACATACAAGAGGCAACCAATGAATGTATAAATAAGTGGTACAACAAACTGATGTTTTTCTCTCTCTCAAAAAAAAAGAATTATTTTTAGTGCTCACTTCAGCAATGCATATACTAAAATTGTGCCCATGTAGAGAAGATTAGCACGGTTGGTGGCTGTCATAGCTGGGGCAGTGGGGGTGGGCAAAGTTGGGTAAAAGGAGTCAAAAGATACAAAGTTCCATTTACAAAGTGAATGTCACAGGGACGTGAGGTACAACATGGCGACTGTAATTAACAGTACTGTGTCACGTGCTTGAAAGTTGCTAAGAGAGTAAATCTTTTTTTATGTTAAAAAATTTTCAATCACAGTTGAAATACGATACTGTATCAGTTTCAGGTGTAATGGCATGGTGATGGGGTGAACCAGACTTAACTGTGGTGATCATTTCACAATATATACAAATATTGAATCATTGCATTGTGCCCCTGACACTGATGTGCACGTGGATTAAACCTCAGTTTAAAAAGAAATTATTTTGAGAGGGGAAAACAAAGCATTCCCCGCATCATACCAATCAGTCCCTCCGTCTTCCCTGAGAATGAGCTCTCCTGTTGGGAGACTTCTCCAACTCACACATTCCTCCTGCTCCTTCCTACTCTCTCCTCATTTGCTGGACTTGTCTGGATACGTTTGAATTTAAGTAGCAGCCCCAGTTTGAGTCCATTGCCAGGGGCCCCTTGGCCTTCTGCTAGGCCTGCCCCACCAGTTTGACAAACAGAACGAGGCGTGCTTGAACTTCGCCAATGGACAATAGATTTTCTACTATGTAAATAAAGTAAGGGAGCAGGAAGAGGAGCAAAGTCAAAGAAAGTGGAAGGAAAGAAGGGTGTGGCACCCACCTTACCGCTGCCTTCCTCAGGCCCGTTTTTTATTTGTAATTTGGTGGTTAATTTGGTGCAAAAGTTGCCGTACACTCACTGGTCTGCCTTTCTTCTCTCCATATCTTGGACCATAAATACTTTGTGGCTCAGGTTCCTTCCTGGCCTAGGTGTAGTGCTCATCAAAAATGCGTAAAAACACTTTTGACAAAAAAATCTCTTCTACCCAAAGAGTGGTGATCAAAAATGAACTTAGATGTGAAACTAAAACAAACATAAAAGCTTTTAACTTTGCTTTGAACTGAGTACGTTGTTGAAAGAACAAAGCTCTTTGTGCAGTGACATAGTTCAGCTGTGACCAGTTTCACCAAGTCCGCTCAACGACTGGACCAGTTGCAGTGTGTGTCTTTAAGGATGGCCGCACTAATTCCCACTGCCAGCTTCAGCGCAGACACAACGGGAAATCAGTTCCCCAAAGTTAGAATTGATCACATCCATCCACTTTTCTTTAGTCTGGTCTTTGCAGGAAACAATGAATGTGCAGCCAAACTCACTATCCTTGTATCTTGTATTTCTGGGACTGTTGATGAAACATCATAGCAGATATTATAAATTTGTGTGGTGTTTCTTTAAAAGTAGTCAGATGAGCAAGTGAATGGAATGAGTACAAACAGTGTCATGTCAAATCTTGTTGCAGGTTATGAGGACTGTTGTCTGGGACTCTCTCAGCAATGGAGATGTTGGGGAAGAAAGAAAGCACCACCCCCACAGTAAGATACACTCAGGTGGCCCCAGTCTCTTATTATCCACATCAATCAATATTCTAATTACTACTGCATTTGTGTAAAGAATGGTGGTGGTGGTGGGAGATGGAAATGTAGTCCTATTACCAGCATTTATTTATCTACAAAAGGAGTTTCTGAAAGTTAAGGACAGAGTGGTCGTGCCCTGTCTCCTCTTATGTAGTGAAACTGTCCACAGTTTTACACTGAGCCTCATTCTCTTCATTCATTCCGCTTCCCTCGAAGCTCTGGGTTAGTCATGTGACTGTGTCCTGGCCCTGGCGGGAGGGGGTCTACGTGGAAGGGTGACGGCTTCTGGGAGCTTCCTGCTTCCTTCTGCTAGAACATGAGTCCATGGTCATGTACCCCTGAGCAGCAAGACTGAGCACCATGGGTCCCTAATACCATGGATCACTCTATCAATTCTGCACCACCCCCGACTTACGTAAGAAAGAAATTTAATCTATGGCTTAACAAACCAAAAGTTTCTTTCTTTTTTTTTTTTAAATATTTTATTTATTTATTTTTAGAGAGAAGGGAAGGGAAGGAGAGAGGGAGAGAAACACCAATGTGTGGTTGCCTCTCACGTGCCCCCCACTGGGGACCCAGCCTGCAGCCCAGGCATGTGCTCTGATCAGGAATCGAACCTGTGGCCCTTCGGTTCACAAGCTGGCACTCAATCTACTGAGCCACACCAGCCAGGGCCCAAAAGTTTATTTCTTGATCACACTATTTGTCCAGTGCTGGTCAGCAGGGGGACTCTGCCCATCGCTAGTACTCAGAGACCCAGACTAAAGTGTCCTATCTCAACCAGTGCCTCCACTATTGAGGAGACAGGCAACGGGAATAAAGGGAGTTGTGTGCTCTTCAAAGCTTCCACTAAAAATGATGTGTGTCTCTTTGCTGCCTAATGCAAGTCACCAGGCCTAACCTCAAAGAGGGCAGGGAAGTACAGCTCCACCACGTGCTCCATAGGGAGGAGAACCAGAATGTTTGGACCGCCCTGACGACTCCTGTCATTTCTATCTTGTTTAAGCTGCTCTTGTTTTGCATTTTTCCCCTTTTTACTGAATTTATTGGGCTGACACTGGTTAACACAATTATACAGGTTTCAGGCACACAATTCCACAACACAGCATCTGTACGCTGTATTGTGTGTTCACCCCCCTAAGTCAAGTTTCTGTCCACCACCATTTATCGCCTCCATATCCTCCTCCAACTCCCCCATCCCACCTCCCCCTGGCAGTCACCACACTGTTGTCCATGTCCATGAGTTTTCTCTCTCTTTTTCTTTTTTGCTTAATTCCTCTCCCCACCACCCAGCCCCACAGCAACTCCACACAACAGCTATCAGCCTACTCTCTGTGAGTCTATTCCTATTTTGCTTGTTAGTTCAGTTTGTTCATTAGATTCCACATATGAGTGAAATCATATGGTGTTTGTCTTTCTCTGAATGGCTTATTTCACTTAGCATAATGTTCTCTGGGTCCGTTTGTGCTGTTTTCCAGGTCTATCCAGGCTGTTGCAAAGAGTAAGACAAACAAACAAAAAATACCACCCTAACTTCTCCTTTTTTATGGCTGAGTAGTATTCCACTGTGTAAATGTGCCAGTTTCTTTATTTGCTTATATACTGATGGACACTTGGGCTGCTTCCGAATCTTGGCTCTTGTAATTATTTTTGGTTTTTAGCCACTTGCTGCTTCACTGAATCCCAACCATACAGGGCTGATCACATCAATGCTGTGATCAGTAGGTTTAAACCAAGGTCTGGGAGGCAGGCTCCTGCTGAGTGTCTCCCTCACACTCTGCAGGATTTGCAGGGGTTGTTTTCTGCCAGGGTTTTATTCTCAAAAAGAAGAAGCCACCTCTTTCTTAGGATTGCCAGTCTTTTCTCCCCCCACCTCCATCCACTGTATCATTTGCAGCCATCCCAGAATCATTAAGATCTAGTATATTGGAGACAATTGTCTAAATCTCTGGAATTCCCAGGAAACATGCTTTTATATACATATTTCATGGTGGAATCACAGTAGCAGATAGAAGCAATAAAAGATTTAGTGGAACACAATAGAACCTCATTAGCATTTGGGTAGTTTAGGAATGTATTCTGATCCCCTATAGGTAAACTTACATGTCTGTCTGCCTCTGTCCCCAAACACATCTTTGGCAGATGGCTGACACTGATATTTATTTATTTATTTTTAAAACATTTTTATTTATTGACTTTATTTTTTCTGAATTTTTAATAAAGATTTTATTTACTTATTTTTAGAGAGGGGAAGGGAGGGAGAAAGAGAGGGAGAGAAACATCAGTGTGTGGTTGCGTCTCGTGTGCCCCCTACTGGGGACCTGGCCTGCAATCCAGGCATGTGCCCTGACTGGGAATCGAACCGGTGACCCTTTAGTTCACAGGCCGGCACTCAGTCCACTGAGCCACACCAGCCAGGGCTATTTATTGCTTTAGAGCGAGGAAAGGAGAGAGAAGCTTTGCTTTGTTGCTCTACTTATTGATGCTTTTATTGATTGCTTCTTCTATGGGGCCTGACTGGAGATCAAACCCAAAACCTTGGTGTATTGGGTCGATGCTCTAACCAACTGAGCTACCCAGCCAGAACCTGATATTTATTTCTTTAAATCAGCCCTATTCTGTAATACATGTGTTAGATCTGTAATCTGTAGTATTTATTTTTTTAAAAGATTTTATTTTTTTAATTTTAGAGAGAGGAGAAGGGAGAGAGAAAGAAAGAGAGAGAAACATCTTTCCGTTGCCTCTCATGCACCCGCAGCTGGGGACCTGGACCACGACCCAGGCATGTGCATGTGACTGAGAATTGAACCAGCAACCTTTTGGTTTGCAGGCCTGTGCTCAATCCACTAGGCCACACCAGCCAGGGCCAGAGTGTTTATTTACTGTGTGTGTCACTTAAAAGCAGGTACAGTTCTTTTTTAAAAAATTAAACAATCAGATTAGTCTCATGGATAAAGATGCTATAGGTTATCAACAGAGGAAGTCTTTTTGGTTTCCGGAGAGGTAGCCCGTACCCAGAATGGACTGTGCCTGCTCTTTCACAGTCTCATTCTTCAGCAGGAAAGCAGAGCTGTATCGTGTATGAATATGAAGGACAAAAGCACTCTGGAGACACCGAGCAATAGTCTATGTTATAGCTTTAACACACTCATTTAATTTCATTGGAAAAAATAATGAAACTGGTGAAAAGTATTTATGGAACCGGAGGAGAGCATATTTTGCTGGTTTTACTTTATGTTTGAAGTTTTGGGTATAGCTCTGCCCATAAATACTGAAATGCCTAGCATAAAGAACACAGCCTGGGGCATACCCCATAAAACTTACAGTGCAATTAAATGAGCAATTTCAACTGGAAATAAAACAGGCATGTTGAGTAGAATATGAATTAAACTCTGTATAGGACTCAGGCCTGCCCTAGGCTTTGGAGAGGGACTTGCTGGCTTCGGTAGCAACTGATGCAGTCCATCTATAGGTCAAGGCCAGTAAGTAACAAAGGATAACTGTAGTCAGCATGAAGATCAGAGCATTCCAAACTGTGGTTAATGTAGTTCCCCTGTCATGTCTCCAGGAAAGGCCCAGCAAAATTACGACTGATAGCCGAGGATAAAACCTGACCCTCCCTTCCACTGCAGGCGCTCCAAACTCCTACATTTTGTTGGCTGTGCACAAATTTTAACACATTCATCAAATTTCATTTTCACCTTCTGACTGTTCCCACCTACATCAAAGTCACCCAGGTATCATTAGATAAGGGTTTGTCGGTGGTGGCAAACACGGTGCCAGGTGCCAGACTCGTAGAGTCACACCGGAACTTGATTCGGCAACCTCAGCACTTGAGGCCTGGCCAAGAAAGAATTCAGAGTCCAGACTCAAACTATAAGAGAAAGTTTATTTAGGACAGGGGTGTCAAACTCATTTTCAATGGGGGCCACATCAGCCTCGAGGTTGCCTTCAAAGGGCGGAATGTAATCTTAGGACTGTATAAATGTAACTGCTCCTTAACAGTTAAGCAAGAGCTCAGCGCTGCCCCTGGGTAGAAACAAGGTGCCGGGCTGGATAAAACAAGGTGGAGGGCTGGATTCGGCCCTCGGGCCCTGTGTTTGCCACCTGTGATTTAGAAAGTCACAGAGGTAGAAGAAAGGATTTATAGGAGAAATGGGCCCAGGAAACAAGTTACAGAGGCAAAACAAGGAGCCCTTGGAGCTTAGGGGGAACAGAGATGCAAGAAAAACTGGTGGGGAAAGGTGGTGACATGCTCCATAGACAGCTGCCCTGGGTCCTCTCTCTTGAAGGTATTCATATGGAGGTCTCAGGGAAGGATCCCAACAGAGTACTCATCAGCTTTCCAGGTGTGCCCTTTCAGGGTCATGGTCTCCACTGATAAGGTCAGTGCCAGGGCAGGGGTTCATTAGTCAATGCAGCTGGTCTTGATGTCAGCCATGATCTCGCTTGTCTGATTTTGCTGCTTTTCTGGGCCTGGAGCTGAAACACAGCTGAGGCCTAGATGTATTTGATATGGATCAGAACCTTATTGTTCTGGGTGTTTAATGATTAAGGGTCATTTTCCCTTGTTCCCTTTCCCCTCCAAGGAGGTCTAACCTGCATGATTAACAACATGCAAGGAGAGGAAAGTTTAGGGGAGAGTCTGAACTGCATGGTCAGCAATATGCCAGGGGAGGAAAGGCTCCCCTGGGGGTGAGGTCCTTGTTTCCCCAGTTTTTCTTCTGCTCTGGTCATCTGTACCTGCTTACTGCCCCTGCTCTGCTCATGACCGTCTAACTGCCTCCCACAGGTTCATAGAGATTTCAAGTGGAAACCAAAGAACCATCCACACATATATCAGTTGGTATTACAGACCACATTGTCTCCTGGTTCACTCCTGGGACTTTATTTGGAGACTAAAGGACAATGATTCCTCGTCCTAAGGGACAACTCAGCTCAGTCAAGGATTTAGAACTACAGCCCTGGGAGGTACCACATATTTAGCTCATAGAGAGACTGGCTTTGAGTCCAGAAAACGTGTTTATCTCATTTGTACCGTGGAGTAAAGAACGTTACCACGACAAAGCTTGGCTTTCTTTCCTTTGAGGCATTAGGGTAAGGGTGAAGGAGGGAACACTTGACCTTTTTTTGTCCTTGAAAGCCAGAGGAAAGCTCAGAGAGACCAGTTCCTTCCCTTCTACTCTTCTCCCAAGCACCCCACCTCCACCGTCCCAGGGGAAATGTGGGCTGTGGGAGGGGGGTTGGGGGCTGAGGAGGGTTGGATAATAAGCCAGGTGATTCGAATGAGTATTAGCAGCCATTTAAAAACTTCACAGGTCAAACTATAAAGCATTTCTTTATAAAATTATGCTATGAATTCACCTCCTCTTGCCAAAGTAATCAGTGTCATTTTTCTAATTGTAAAAATGTATTGTGTACATGAAAATTTCCCAAATGTAAAAGAATATTATCCATGGCAGCACATTTTATGAATTTTTCACATAGTTTTGTTCTATCCAGGCCTAAATCTCAGCATATCTTGCTTGCATACTGATAATTTATGTCGTGAACCAAACCTGTTCTTCAGCCCAGAGGCCATCTTTCCCTAAAATGAGCAATTATGAGCACTTAGAATGGCTGGCCAGCCCCTCCCCCAGATCTGCAGCCGTGGAAGTGTCTGGAAGGTCAGCGTTCTGCTTGTGCAGGAAGAAGCAGGGCAGGATGAGAGATAGGTGCTGTCTTGGAGCACACCTGCGGGGAGAGGGAAGCCGAAGCTAGTCACGAGGCCTAAGAGTGAGTTAGGACCTAAAGCCGCTTTTTGTGCGTGACCCTGACGTGTCGGATAATTCTGTCTTAGACTAAAGGTATAATAAAAAAAAGGCATTTTTTTTTTTTTGGTTAACAGAGCACTATATAACTGGGGAATTTTAAAGTTTTATATGTACAGTGAATAGTTTGTGGAGGAAAAATAGGACTTCCTCTCGGTTTATTATTTGGATGAGAAAAAGAGCCTTCGCGAATTCTTTAAGGTTTTAATGTTGCGATTCTGCCTCCCTCCCCCCCTCCCCCTCTGTCTCAGACAGAAGCGTGCAGGCACACGATGGAGGCAGTTTTAACTGGAATGGCAAACTCCGCGCCGCTGTTTCACTGCGTCTTCATAGTTAAGATTATTTCCTGTTTTCCTCCGCAAGCACGGTCAGCTGGAAAACAGCTTTGTTAATTGGCGAGACGCGACGTGTCGCTGCATCTTTAGAGCTCTGGCGCCAGCTAGTGGCCGGTCAGGGGAGCCGCGCGGTCCTCTCACCGCCTCCCTTTAGCCCTCGCCCTTCTGCGTCGACCACCCGCATCAGTGCAGCGGGGCGTCCTTGCAGGGTGGCCGGAGAGGGGCGGACGGGGCTATAGACGGAAGGAGAGAAAAGGCCGCACAAATGCAATCTTTTTTCCAAAGGATTTGAGAGGGGATCATTTATTTGAAATATTCCTGCCAAATTGATGGAGCAGCTCAATCTATTGTCAGAGAATGTTTAGCTTTTCGTTTTTCATTTGTAGATATATTTGAATATATTCTTAGGCCATGTAATAATTATGGAACTTCTCCACAAACACAGCACTGAGGACAGACATGTTGTAAGTCTAAGTTTGTGTTCATTTTTAAGTAGCAAATATTTCTGCCATGAACAGGCTGTGGTACCTTGTCGCTGGTACAACTCTAAGATGAACAACTCTCAAATGGTTAATAAAGCAGAAGAAACCTCTGGTACACAGTAAAAAAAAATATTACAATTTCAGGCACCTCCCCTGCCCACTTTATTTGGGATGTATGAAGTGAATTTAGGCTTAGAGCCCAATCTGTCCTCAAATTGAAATTGGTTATGATGATTTGCAGGAAAACTGAAAACATACAGTATTTATTTTAAGAACAAAGAATCTTTGGCAGGCCATTTTTCTCATTTAATTAAGCCATAACAGATCTTACTAGGGTTATGGAGGGACTTCAAATGCTAATAAATAAAATCAGAAGCTGAGGCATTTCTTTCATTAAATAGTGGAAGCTGTTTATAATTCTATTGCTAATTGTTAAAATCAATTATTAGTACTAATTTTCAAGGTGGAATTTATTATGAAAAGAAGCTGAAGCTTGTAAATAACGTTTCTTTTTAAATGTCCTTCATGCGTGTATATGTCTGTTAGTTAAAGAGAAAAAGGATAATTTGAACCGAAATGTTTTGTAATAATATTTTTAGAAGGCAGATCTAATTTAAGAGGAGGTTTCAGGTGGAAGGAATTGTCACAGTCTTACCTGGCTTTCTAAATTATGTTACTCTTCTGTAAGAGAGCTACACTTTAAATACATTTCACATCTCTGTGTGAAACATGGGTGGTAAAATAGCTGGTTGTGGCTGTGTGAAATTGACATACATTACTATTTTAAGCGTATTTTATACTTTTGCTAAAAGCTGCTTATTTCATTAAAAAAAAACTCACCTAACTTTGTTACCCACCATTTTACTTTCTTTTTATTTGTTTGGTTTTTCCTTTCTGTTTGTTTATTTATTTATTTTATTACCCACCATTTTAAAGTGTAGACATTTTCTTTTTGGTTTTAAGTACCTTGTAGCTTTTGATCTATAATAAGGCCGTGGTTAAATATCTTAAAATCTTCAGTTTATCTGCTGTCGGCTATGTCTCTTTTATTTCTTTTCTGCATTGAAAGCCGAGCCTATATAATTGAATACGAGTTTGAAATCAGGACCTAAAAAGGAATATTATTATTATTTTTGGAAAAAGAAAATTAATTTTAACACTGCTCCTTCAGTGATGGTGGATTAATTGAAAGTAAATTGAATGATAGAGTT